>JAFMOD010001075.1:430878-440989 GCA_019802435.1 Corydoras maculifer | reverse complement strand
AAAGTATTGACTCAGGGGGGCTGAATAATTTTGCACATCGCACTTTTCAGTTTTTTATTTGTAAAAAAATTGTTGATTCATGTATAACTTTCATTCCACTTCACAATTGTATACCACTTTGTGTTGGTCTTTCACATTAAATTCCAGTGAAATATATTTATGTTTGTGGTTGTAATGTGACAAAATATGGAAAAGTTCAAGGGGTATGAATACTTTTGCAACCCACTGTATATACTGTAACAAATACAAATAGAATCAATAAAATAAAAAAAGTTTTGTATGTCAGTCATTTTATTCATGCATTGTTAAAACTCTCATTTAAGAAGCTTTGTATGATGTAAAGTTATCTGCTTAATATGGTAGGTGGTGTAGTGGTTAGCACATTCCCCTCTCAGTTCAAATCCCAATCTGGGTGGAGTTCTCCCACAGTCCAAAAAACATGGATTCAAGGTAAATTGAATGCTCTAAATTGCCCCATAATTGTGTGTGTGTGTCTATGTGAGTGAGATGGTGCCCAGTGATAGATTGGGTGTATCTGCCCTCCGCCTGAAACATTCTCCCCAGGATATGCATGGGGATAAACATGCCCCCCCACTCCATGCACGACCCTAGTAGAGGATTAAGCAGATGATAAAGAGATAAGACTTTAAGAAAAAACTATTTCACATGTTAAGTAAAATATGGGCCGGCATGGTGGCTTAGTGGTTAGCACGTTCGTCTCTCAGCACTAGGGATTCCCAGTTCGAATCCCCATCTAGGTGTAGTTTCCATGTTCTCCCCGTGTCTGCGTGGGTTTCCTCTGGGTTCTTCCGTTTCCTTCCACAGTCCAAAAACATGGATCAAGTCAATTGAGTTCTCCAAATTGCCACATATAATGTGTGTTTGTGTGCGTGTCTGTGTGAGTAAGTGTGTGCCCAGCGATGGATTGGCGCCCTGTCCTGGGTGTGTCTGCCCGGCGCCCGAGGCGTTCTCCCCTGGATGGGCATGGGGAACCCCACCGCGACCCTAATAGAGGATAAAGCGGAAGATAATGAATGAATAAATAGTAAAATATGTTGTTTATTTAAAATACATTGAGTCTATAAATACGAATCACTAATTTCAATTTCTATTTTGGTAGAAATTTGGAAAATCACGATTTGAATGACTGAAAGGCGATTTGCAGTCCTGTTGTCAGCATGGGACATGACGGCGGTGTTTCTGGAGTGCAGCTGTTCTTCATTACTTGATGGAAAGAAGTTTGTTAGCCTTCAGCTTTACGACGTTCCATTCCAGCTTTCCCACAGCTTTCCTAACCACACACCTGAAGAGTTAAAGATGCTCCTGCAATGAGAACCCGGACGTTTGTAAATCGCTCCAGACATTTCCAAGACTAATTGCACAAATGGGAGGATGAATCTCAATCTCCACTTGATAGGAAGCCGTTATAAAGGGATTCTGCACGGCACACGGCTTAATTAGCTCAGCGACTGTCTCCATCTTTTTCACTGGCTGTTCGGGACATGTTCTAGTTTCAAAGAGGGTCATTTTCATTCAGCGCACTGCATACTGGAGTCCAAACGGATGAAAAAGATGCAGCACTTCATATCTGATTTCTCCTGTGGTTTGCAGGCGCAACAAGGAAACGCATCAGTGAGAAGGACTGATAAATCGGTAAAGCCGGATAAATAATTACAGTTTATGAAATGCATTATCACACTGCACCCATAACATCAAATTAAAATGGTGAGTTGTGTTTGGTAAACCCTGGAAAACCCTGTTAGACCTGTTAAACTATCAGAGATACACTGTCTGCATACAAATGAAAGTGGCTTGTTACAATGCTCGCAGTGTAAATCCTTCCCCTCAAAATCACAGACACGCACCATATCCACAATAATCATAACCACAATAATCAATAATATACATCACAGCAGGTCTTTTATGACTGTACACTTAATATTTATCTCATTGTCTTCCACTAAATCCTATATTAGGGTGGCACAGTGCCTTAGTGGTTATGTCCTCGGTCAATGCTGGGGATCCAGGTCTGAATCCCAATCTGGGTGGATTTTCCATGTTCTCCCAATGTCCAAAACATGGATTCAAGGTAAATTCCATCCATCTATTATCTTCCGCTTTATCCTATATTAGAGTCGCGAGGGTGGGATTCCCCATGCCCATCCTGGGGAGAACGTTTCAGACAGATACACCCAGGACAGGGCGCCAATCTTTCGCTGGGCACACACTCACTCACACAACCACACTCTATATGGGGAAATTTGGAGAACTCAATTGACCTTGATCCATGTTTTTGGACTGTGGGAGGAAACCGGAGAACCCGGAGAAAACCCACGCAGACACGGGGAGAACATGGAAACTCCAACCAGAAGGGGATTCGAACCGGGAATCCCTAGCGCTAAGAACATGCTAACCACTAAGCCACCGTGTCGCACTTAAAGGTAAATTCATTCATTCATTCATTATCGCGGGGGGGTTCCCCATGCCCATCCAGGGGTGAAAGTTTTGGGCGCTAGACAGATAAACCCAGGAGAGGGCGCCAATCCATCGCTGGGCACACACTTACACAGACACACTCTATATGGGGCAATTTGGAGAATTCAATTGACTTGATCCATGTTTTTGGACTATGGGAGGAAACCGGAGAACCCGGAGGAAACCCATGCAGACACCGGGAGAACATGGAAATTCCACCCAGATGGGGATTCGAACCGAGAATCCCTAGCGCTGAGAGGCTCACATGTTAAATTAACTCGACTTTTATATTTTATAATTAATTTTCTTTGTCAGCAAAAACAAACTAAAACTGAAAACCAACTCTAAAATTATTAGGAAAGAAAAAATGTAGGTGACAACTTCTGCTGTTGTGCTCTGGAGCTCAGATCTAATCAATACAGAGGTTGTAACAGTTCATGCAAATCAAATGCTGTTGTGCAAGAGAATTTCCATAAGCAAAGAGCAGCAGTGAGAACGCAGCAGCTCAGTTATTCTGCACAGACGTCTGGAATCTGCTGAAGGGTTTAAGCGGAGCGCCTCTATAAAGCCACACTTAACCTTAGTGCCCCGTCACCTGGTACATGAGGCAGCACAGAGTCTGGACCCTGATAACGGGGTGATTTTCAGAGAGTCAAGTCACACTGTGTTTAGAGCACATGTAAATTAAATGACTAAATGTAAATTAACAGGTTATATTCTTAATAGTTTTAATTTGCATAAGAGCATAACATTATACAAAAATTAAATAGGACAAATGTTATATAAATAGGAGATGTTTGAATCCCAATAAGAGTTTTCATATTCTCCCCGAGTCCGCATGGGTAGATAGATTGGTGCCCTGTTCTGGTTGTATCTCCCCTGGATGGGCATGGGGAACCCCCTCTCCCCCCGTCCCCCATGGCCCTAATAGAGGACAAAGCGGAAGATAATGGATGGATGGATGTTTGTATGGCCAAATTTTTTTCATTCATTTATTATCTCGCGCTTTATCCTTCATTAGGGTCGCGGTGGGCTTCCCCATGCCCATCCAGGGGAGAATGTCTCAGGCACTGGGCAGATACACCCAGGACAGGGCACCAATCTATCACTCTATAGGGGCAATTTGGAGAACTCAATTGACTTAATTCATGTTTTTGGACTGTGGGAGGAAACTGGAGAACCCGGAGGAAACCCACGCGGACACGGGGAGAACATGGAAACTCCACCCAGATGGGGATTCGAACCGGGAATCCCTAGCACTGAGAGGACAACATGCTAACCACTAAGCCACCTTCCCCCCTTAAATTTGGTCTAGCCAAGTCGGTCACAGGTCCTTATATCAGCCTTGCGACCTTAATGTCTCAGGTTTGATTCCTAATCCTACTAAGTATTATTAATGAAGTGCCCTTGAGCAAGGCACCTAACCCCAATTTGCTCCCCAGGTGTCGTATACAAGGCTGCCCACCGCTCCGAACACGTGTGCTGACTTCACACAGTCTGTGTATATGTATACGTGCGTGTATGCGTGTATGTGTATGTGTGTGTGTGTGTGTGTGTGTGTTTTGCTGCACGAATGGGTTAAATGTGAAGGACTAATTCCTCTGTTTGTAATCACTGCGGGCAAAATAAATCACTTAAAAACTTATTTTAACAAAATAACTGAAACCGCGGCACGGTGGCTTGGTGGTTAGCATGTTCTCCACTCAGCAATAGGGAATCCCGGTTCGAATCCCCATCTGGGTGGAGTTTCCATGTTCTCGCCGTGTCCGCGTGGGTTTCCTCCGGGTTCTCCGGTTTCCTCCCACAGTCCAAATACATGGATCAAGTCAATTGAATTCTCCAAATTGCCCCATATAGAAGAGCATGTGTGTGTGAGTGAGTGTGTGCCCAGCGATAGATTGGCGCCCTGTCCTGGGTGTATCTGCCCAGCGCCCGAGACGTTTCCCTCTGAATGGGCATGGGGAACCCCACCGCGACCCTAATAGAGGGTAAAGCGGAAGATATGAATAACTGAGACCGTCTTATTTGTAATAAAATTTTAACATTTTACTCAGAAACCCGGTAAAGTGTGTGCTGAGTGAAACCTGTTCCAATGTGATTTAATTACACTACCAGACATTTTTTTGGCCTCATTGCTGTCTCAGTGAAATCACTCCCTCTCTTCCAGATGCATCCTGCAGTGTGTGCTGCTGCTGTGGTACAACCTGCACCTAAAATTAACTGAGTGAGCTCTCTGTATTCCATTCAGTATATTGTGCACTGTGTTAAAGTGCTGATATAAGGTTCAGCTCTGGTACTGCACTGAATGCATGCTGCAGACATTACAGATGGCTATTGGATTCCTAAGCATCACTATGGAGTTCCTAAAACAAGTGCCAGGTTGTGATGAGGCACATGATGCATATTCTAGATAATAGTATACAGGATTTAGGCTACAGACTTTAAAAGGACCTGGGTTTAGTTTCCAGTTGAGCTGAACGTTCCGTGTGGAGTCTGCATGTACTCCCTGTGCCGGAGTTGGTTTTGCCATTTTACGGTTTCTCGTCACTTTCCAAAGACATGTCGATGGGTACATCAGAGATACTAATTGCCCCACTAATTGAGACAATTACAGATTTAGATGGTACGATAATTATCTAAGAAATTATCACGATTGTTCAATGATTATGGCGGGACGGTGGCTTAGTGGTTAGCATGTTCTCCTCTCAGCACTAGGGATTCCCGGTTGGAATCCCAATCTGGGTGGAGTTTCCATGTTCTCCCCGTGTCCGTGTGGGTTTCCTCCCACAGTCTAAAAATATGGATCAAGTCAAGTGAGTTCTCCAAATTGCCCCATATACAGTGTGTGTGTGTGTGTGTGTGTGTGTGTGTGTGTGTGTGTGTGTGTGTGAGTGGCGCCCTGTACTGGACAGTGCAGGGCTTTTGCTGATTATTAACACAAAATATATTTTAAATTTCAATATTTTGTATGGGCTGCAAGGTGGCTTAGTTAGATCGTCCGCGCAGTGCTGAGGATCCAGGTTCTCCCCGTTTCCATGTGGGTTTCCTCCGGGTTCCCACAGTCCGAAAACATGGATTCAAGGTTAATTGAATGCTCTAAATTGCCCCATATGTTGTGTTAGTAAATGTGGCCAGTGATAGATTGGCGCCCTGTCCTGGGTGTATCTGTCCACTGCCTGAAACATTTTCCCCTGGATGGGCATGGGGAACATTGTGCCACTCAGTTTTTTCATATAAATGTCACTTTCATGATTCATGAATATAATTTTTTTTTTTTTTTTGTATTTAAGTATTCATTCATTATATTCCGCTTTATCCCATATTAGGGTCACGGGGGGGGTTCCCCATGCCCATCCAGGGGAGAACGTTTCAGGCACTGGGCAGATACACCCAGGACAGGGTGCCGATCTATCGCTGGGCACACACTCACACACACAGACACACTCTATATGGGGCAATTTGGAGCATTCAATTTACCTTGAATCCATATTTTTGGACTGTGGGAGGAAACCGGAGAACCCGGAGGAAACCCATGCGGACACGAGGAGAACATGGAAACTTCACCCAGATGGGGATTCGAACTGGGAATCCTAGCGCTGAGAGGAGAACGTGCTAACCTCTAAGCCGCACTGTTATATTCCTTATTAAATAAAATTTTTAAAACTCCATGACTCTAAACACATGCATTTGGATATTTTTTATATTTTCTTAATAAATCAACACAAAGCCCCGGTGCTGTAGCTTCCACCCAATGACTAGCAATTTAGGAGCCCAGAATAACAGACTGAGCGGGCAAAAAATCAGCCTCTGCCAAAAGAAAAAAAACAACAGAGGTAAAGAAACATGCAATCATGCTCCACTAAGGACTTCCATAAGTGCAGCGTGAGGCACGAACTGTTCTTGACACGCCGTGAATCGTGCATTTCACCTGCATTCCTTTAATCTGACCTGAAGATCGAGCAGGGCCATTAAATAGAGCATGATGAGAACATTGTCTCGAGACACTCTGATTACTGTAAACTGTCACACCTGAAAACAATTCCAGACAGATTTATCTGATTTCCATCATTCAAGGATAACCAATGGGAGAGGGGCTACTAAGAAAAACCTGAAGTACCCTAAAGGTTTCACGAGGTTACTATTGCGAAAACCACCGAGTGATCCAGAACCTTTATATAATGTATAATATGTCATTAAAAACTTCTCAAAATTGTAGATGTTAACATTTTCCGACTCAGTTGGTCTCCTGCAAAGATAAATATTGCTGCTGGGGTAATTTAGGGCAATTATAAGAAAGACTTTTTTCTGAACCCTATTTTAATAATTTCCTATGGGATAAGTAAAGCACCTACCTACACATCATCCGCCAACCTATCCACCTACTGACCTGCCTACCCACCCATCCAGCTGCCGACCTATTCAGCCACCAATCTGCCTACCTACTCATCTACCCACCCACATACCTACCTAATCACTTATCTACCTACCCACCCACATATCCAGCCACCCACCTGCCTACCTACTTATCTACCCATCCACATACCTAGCTACTTACCTAGCTACTTATCCACCTAACTAGCCTCCAGCATTCCTTCCCACATGGCCAGCTGCCTATCTACCTATCTACAAACCTACCTACCCACCCACCCTGCCTCCATTATTGGACTTTTGTTGACTTTAAGCAGGATGGTGTGAATTCCCACGATGCAGCTGAATGTCCACTTACTATCATGGTGCAGTAATTCTATTCATTAGCAAATTATCCCAACTTGAGGGTTAGGGTGAAACCATGATACAGCACTCTGAGCATTGTGGGTAAAGGGCATTGCTTAAGGGTTCACACTGGCAACATATGGTGGACTTCAAACCTTAGACCTTAAACCTCAAACCTTAGAGTGGTAGCTCAGTGGTTAGGCTTTTAATGTAAAGGTTAGGTGTTTAAATGATATCACCATCGTGGGTCCAAGACCCTTAACCCTCGCTGTTCCAACCCTGTGTCCTGAACCCCAAAAACAGCAAGCTGGGGTCCATCTGCTAAATCATCTTATGTAATGTAATGTAATGTAATATGACCTCCATATTGATACCCCATCACCCTAACCACTTATCTACCCATTTTTCTCTTTTTGCTTATTTTGCTCTGTGACTGCTGACACACTTCCACTGTGTGCGTTCTGTACGCCTGCAGTGTAAAGTCAGCAAAATGCGAAAATACGCAGAACAACATCTGGACTGGAATCTCATCTGACCACCAAGGAATTCCCTTTTTAAAGATACAAATAATCACATCATTCGGACAGTGCGTAAACTCATTTCTCCAAGGATGTTGTGGCTGTCCCTGTGTTCTGACTCCAACCATCAAGTCGCTTCATAAGATTCTGATAAATGACCAGATGTAATGTAAATGTATGTGTGAATGGGCCAGTCCAGAAAGCTGCATGTTGAGCTATCAATCTGAAGGTTGTGAGTTCAAATCCCAGGTCCACTAAAGTTACCAATGTGGCTCCTTGAGCAAGACCATTAACCCTCATTGCTCCACAGGTGCTGTATCAACCCCAATTTTCATTTGCATTACGTTTATTATATTTGGTTATTTTAGAATATGCTTTTATACAAAGCAACTTACAAAGGGGCGGCACGGTGGCTTAGTGGTTAGCACGTTCGCCTCTCAGCGCTAGGGATTCCCGGTTCGAATCCCCATCTGGGTGAAGTTTCCATGTTCTCCCCGTGTCTGCGTGGGTTTCCTCTGGGTTCTCTGGTTTCCTCCCACAGTCCAAAAACATGGATCAAGTTAATTGAATTCTCAAAAAATTGCCCCCTATAGAGTGTGTCTGTGTGAGTGAGTGTGTGCCCAGCGATGGATTGGCGCCCTGTCCTGGGTCTATCTGCCCAGCGCCCGAGACGTTCTCCCCTGGATGGGCATGGGGAACCCCACCGCGACCCTAATAGAGGATAAGCGGGAGATAATGAATGAATGAATGAATGAATGAACTTACAAAGGCAAACACAGGGTTGGCCACAGTGTCCCTGGAGCAATTAGAGTTAAGGGCCCCACATTGTTAACTTCAGTGGACCTGGGATCTGAACCCACAACCTTTAGCTTGATACCCCAACACCCTAACCACTGATTTACCACACCCCATATGTTTTATTTTACTAAAGGTCAAAGAGTAAAAATGGGTTTTAAGACTAGAATTAAAAGTGGAAAGTGAAGAGCCCTGTCTAATATATAACGGTAGGTTGTTCCAAGGCTTAGGAGCCACAATCGAAAAGGCCCCATCCCCTCTGAGCTTGAGCTTGGAACTTGGTACCTCCAGGAGCAGCTGATCAGCTGACCTTAGACACCACATGCAGATGGAGCTCAGAGCGGTAAGGCAGGGCAAGTCCATTTAAAGATTTCAAAACAATTAAAATTAATTTAAAATAAACTCTAAAATGTACAGACAGCCAGTGGAGGGAAGCCTGGATGGGGGTCATGTGCTTCCACTGACTCCAAACAGATGGAAGTCACTTGTAAGTGGCTTTGAATAAAAGCGTCTGCTGAATAAGCAAATGTAAATTTTGAATTTTGGGATTCGATGCTGCCTCCTAAAAGCTGAGAGACGAACAGGAGCAAAGGCGTCTCTTACAAAAAGCACTTACTGTAAAGAACTTGGTGAAGCAGAAAGTATTCCACTCTGACATTAGAGCTCATCATGATTGACCCTGCTGTGTTTAAAAACATTATATTATATTATATAATAGAATGACCATTGCATAATTACTTAAACATCACTAATAACACCTTTAATTCCTATTCTATAAATACTGATATCACCTGGTAAGTCACAGAGATTTCAGCTGGTTGGAGGAAATGCATGAATGGAAACAACAAGCCACTGCAGACCACAAGCTTGAGGAATCTTCATGATGCTGCACTGGAGAGCAGATCATCAGAGGAACCATCAGGGGAACCATCAGGGGAACCATCAGGGGAACCATCAGAGGAATTATCAGAGGAACCATCAGAGGGACCATCAGAGGAATTATCAGAGTAACCATCAGAGTAACCATCAGGGGAACCATCAGAGGAACCATCAGAGGAACCTTTGAAATTGACTTATATAAATAATTACTTAAACATTACTAATAACACCTTTAATTCCTATTCTATAAATACTGATGTCACCTGGTAAGCCACAGAGATTTCAGCTGGTTGGAGGAAATGCATGAATGGAAACAACAAGCCACTGCAGACCACAAGCTTGAGGAATCTCCATGATGCTGCACTGGAGAGCAGATCATCAGAGGAACTATCAGAAGAACCATTAGAGGAACCAACAGGGGGACCATCAGTGGAACCATCAGAGGAATTATCAGAGTAACCATCAGGGGAACCATCAGAGGAACTATTAGAGGAACCATCAGAGGAACCATCAGAGGAACCATCAGAGGAATCTTTGGAATCGACTTATATAAATAATTACTTAAACATTACTAATAACACCTTTAATTCCTATTCTATAAATACTGATGTCACCTGGTAAGCCACATAGATTTCAGCTGGTTGGAGGAAATGCATGAATGGAAACAACACGCCACTGCAGACCACAAGCTTGAGGAATCTCCATGATGCTGCACTGGAGAGCAGATCATC
>JAFMOD010001075.1:409365-426614 GCA_019802435.1 Corydoras maculifer | reverse complement strand
CTGCGTGGGTTTCCTCCGGGTTCTTCGGTTTCTTCCCACAGTCCAAAAACATGGATCAAGTTAATTGAATTCTCAAAATTGCCCAATTTAGAGTGTGTATGTGTGAGTGAGTGTGTGCCCAGCGATGGATTGGCGCCCTGTCCTGGGTCTATCTGCCCAGCGCCCGAGACGTTCTCCCCTGGATGGGCATGGGGAACCCCACCGCGACCCTAATAGAGGATAAGCGGAAGATAATGAATTATATATATATATATATATATATATATATATATATATATATATAGTACCGGTCAAAAGTTTGGACACGACACGCCCCCTTCTTCCGCCATTGTATTCCCTTCACTTACCTTATACAATATATGGACTATGTAGTGGCGGCACGGTGGCTTAGTGCTTAGCATGTTCTCCTCTCAGCACTAGGGATTCCCGGTTCGAATCCCAATCTGGGTGGAGTTTCCATTTTGTTCGCGAGGGTTTCCCCCGGGTTCTCCAGTTTCCTCCCACAGTCCAAAAACATGGATCAAGTCAATTGAATTCTCCAAATTGCCCCATATAGAGTGTGTCTGTGTGAGTGAGTGTGTGCCCAGTGATAGATTGGCGCCCTGTCCTTGGTGAATCTGCCCGAAACGTTCTTCTCACCTGGATGGGCATGGGGAACCCTCCCAACCCCCCCCCCCCCCCCCCAATATAGGATAAAGTGGAAGATGGATGGATGGACTTTGTAGTTTTACAAATAAAGACTGTAGTCCATCTGTTTTCTTGTTGTTAGTCCCCTGTTGGTTCTCTGTTCTCTCTTGGTCAGGAGCATCAGAGAACAGGTGTAATTTGGGTGGTGGATTGTCAGTTCTGTAGTGACACTGATTTGGTGAGGGGGTTTTAGTGCAGCAGTGCTGCTGGAGTTTCATTTAAACACCTCAGTGACACTGCTGGGATAGGAATAATGACCCACCAAATAATCCCTGCTCTGTGGTGGTTCTATTGGGGTTCTGACCATTAGAACAGAGTAAAGGGGACGTACACAGTATGTACTGTAGAACACACACAGATGGACTACAGTATGGAATTGGAGAATTGAGAACAGGGACAATAAGTGGAGCTAAAAAGAGGTGTGTTCTAAGTTTTGACTGGTACTGTATGTAATCTTTATATAGTTATTTTATTCAGTTTTTATTTATATTTACACATTTTATGCGTTGAAATAAAAGTATAGAACAAAAAGTCATTTGTAGAGCCATAAAGGCTTTCAATGAAGATAAAAAAAGAAAATTCTCTGAAAGACTCTGGAGTTATAAAATTATAAATAAAGTAAAATTTATACATTCATTTATTATCTCCTGCTTATCCTTTATTAGGGTCGCGGTAGGGTTCCCCATGCCCATCCAGGGGAGAACGTCCCGGGCGCTGGGCAGATATACCCAGGACAGGGCGCCAGTCCATCGCTGGGCACACACTCACTCACACAAACTCACTCTATATGGGGCAATTTTGAGAATTCAATTAACTTGATTCATGTTTTTGGACTGTGGGAGGAAACCGGAGAACCCGGAGGAAACCCACGCAGACACGGGGAGAACATGGAAACTCCACCCAGATGGGGATTCGAACCGGGAATCCCTAGCGCTGAGAGGCGAACGTGCTAACCACTAAGCCACCGTGCCGCCAGTAAAATTTATCTGGAGTAAATAAAATCATTTTCAAAAAATGTACTGTAAATGTATTTTCAAATTCAAATCAATCTTAAAAGTCTTTCAAAAACAGTAAATATTATTTACAGAGGGATCAAAAAGACATTTACACAAGAACGTCATCTCGGGTATTTAATTTACAAAATACGAAAATGAGTTTGAGCTTTAGAGATAGACATTTAGCCCCATCTAGCGGCAGAATCTGAGGTTACACCCACACACGCCATCTCTCTACGTATAAAATAGTGGAGAAGTCATTTTTCCTGCACTCATTATAAGTGCATTATGCACCACAGCTTAGGTACTACTTAGGTGGAGGTGGTGTGGTGGTGGTGTGTTAGTGTGTTTAAGTGTAATGAGCATTTTAGACACAGTTAGGGTTGCCAGCTTTTAGAAATGAAAATAAGGCGGCATGGTGGCTTAGTGGTTAGCACGTTCACCTCTCAGCACTAGGGATTCAAAAACATGGATCAATTCAATTAAGTTCTCCAAATTGCCCCATATAGAGTGTGTCTGTGTGAGTGCGTGCCCAGCGATGGATTGGCGATAATGGATGGATCCATCCATTATCTTCCGCTTTATCCTATATTAGGGTCGCGGGGGGGGGGGGGGGTTCCCCATGCCCATCCAGGGGAGAACGTTTCGGGCGCTGGGCAGATACATGCAGGACAGGGCGCCAATCCATCGCTGGGCACACACTCACACACACAAACACATTCTATATGCGGCAATTTAAAGAACTCAATTGACTTGATCCATGTTTTTGGTCTGTGGGAGAAAACCGGAGAACCCGGAGGAAACCCACACGGACATGGGGAGAACATGGAAACTCCACCCAGATTGTGATTCGAACCAGGAATCCCTAGTGCTGAGAGGAGAACATGCTAACCACTAGAACACACAAACTCCAGACAGAAGAGACCTTATTTATTTTGGGAATTGAGCTCAACAACCTCCCACTGTGACCTTATAGCAGTTCGGTATGTATTCATTGTACAGGGCATCGCTGTCACTCAGGCACATGGTTCCTCCTACCTCTGCTATGCTTATGACACTCAGCTTCATTTGTCTTTTGCCCCTGAAGACACGACTATCTCAAATCGATATCTGCCCGCCTCACTGACGTATCCGTTTGGATGTATTCAAATTAAATTTGGCAACAACAGAGCTTTTCATAATCCCAGCTAAACCCTCAATCCATCATGACCTGACCTTCCAAAACGATGACTCCACAATCTCTCCACCTGATTCGGTCTGTAACCTTGGTTTCATAATTGACTCCCATCTTAAACTTCTCCCCTGGATGGGCATGGGGAACCCCCCGCAACCTTAATAGAGGATAAAGCGAAAGATAATAAATGGATGGATGGACTTACAAATGAGAACATCACAAGAATTATCAAACCTGATTTTTATCTGATCCTGCACCCCCCCCCCCTTTTTTTCCTACAACAGGTATTTGTTAAAGAGATGCGTCTTCAGTAGTTTCTTAAAACTGCTTAGTGATTCTGCTTTATGGACAGAGTTGGGAAGATGGTTCCACCATTTTGCAGTGGTGAACGCCAACGGAGTGAGAATTAGCTCCTCGGTGAGGTGGAATCACCAGACGGCAATCATCACTGGAGTGAAGTGAACGAGTCGGAGTGTATTTTGAAAAGATAGAGTGAAGGTAGGAGGGGGAAGATCCAGAAATGGTTCTGTAGATCAGAGTCAGTGACTTGTACTGAATGCAGCAGCTACAGGAACCAATGGAGGGAAGTGAGTAATGGAGTGACAGGAGTTCTTGTGCTGGTTAAACACAAGTCGAGCTGCAGAGTTTTGAATTAGTTGAAGAGGTCTGATTGTGGAAGATGGGATACCGGCAAGAAACGCATTACAATAATCAAGCCGGGATAGGACTAGGGCTTGAACAAACAACTGGGTAGCATGTTCAGTCAAGAAAGGTCTGATCTTCCTGCTGTTGTAAAGAAGGAATCTTCACTCTATATTTCCAAAATACACTCCGACTCGTTTACGTCGCTCTAGTGATGAATGTCGCCTGGTGCTGCAACCTCACAATGGTGCTTATTCAGCACTAATAAATGGTGGAACCACCTTCCCAACTCTGTCTGTAAGGCGAGTCACTTCACATCTTCAAAAAACATCTCAAAACACATCTCCTCATCAAACACCTGATCTAAAAAAGCCAGATCAGATTTGATTATACTACAGTGTATCTGGTTTATCCTTAACTACTGACTTGTGGTGTTCTCTCATTCGTAAATCGCGTTGTAAAAACATCCTTTGATTTCTCTTATTGTCATGCTGCTCAGTACAACTAGAACTCACTTGATGCCGGTTCCAAAAAAAATGTTGAAAAACATTGAAAATGGCTTTAATATTGACAAAATAATTAGAACATGTGACCCAGCAATGGATTGGTGCCCGAAACGTTCTCCCCTGAATGGGCATGGGAAACCCTCCTGGTACCCCCCGCAACTCTACAAAAATTAACATTAAGAGGAAGATAACGAATGAATTAAAACATCTTTATACATATAATATGAGTTATACTCACATTTAAATATTACAGTATAAAATAATAAGATACATGTATTAATAGTATTAATATAATACATTCGGAGCCGTATGGTGGCATAGAAGTTACCACATCCGCCACTCAGGTTTATAAGAAAAGATAAATAGTTTTACCAAATTTAATAGTCCCATCATGGGGAAATTCACATCGTCTCACAACTGTAAAGATTAAAACTATGTAATATACTCACACATATAAATCTAATAAACATATATGTTAGAATAGATAATACACACACACATATATACACACACATATATATATATATATATATATATATATATATATATAAATATATAAAATAAAATTCACAGTAATGTACTGGGTGCCAATCTATCGCTGGGCACACACTCACACGCACTCAAACACACTCAATATGGGGCAATTTGGAGAACTCAATTGACTTGATCCATGTTTTGGAAACCGGAGAACCCGGAGGAAACCCACGCAGACATATAATTTAAGAAATATATTAGAAATTATTAGAAATAAAAAAAACAATATATATAAAAAAAAAAATTCACAGTAATGTACATGACACATAAGAGGACAACTTCAAAAATAAAACCTTATATTGCCCCTTTATATTGTGTGTGTATGTGTTTGTATGTGAGTGTGCACCCTGTCCTGGTTATATCTGCCCTGGTTGTATCTCAAAATAGATGGGCGCTGAACCATGACCCCCACCCCCACCCAGCATGACCCTAGAATAAGATTAAGCAGAAGGTAATGAAATGACATAAAACATTTGTTAAGTAAGGGGTTGTTAAAAAAGACAAATAAATGTTTAAAGGCTTATTTCTGCATTAAATAAATATAATAAGTGTATTATAAATAATTTCAGGGCATACCTCAGATGTACACATGACATCATACCTCTGCACCAGTGCAATGGCCTTTACCTCAGAGTGTGCGCCCCCTACAGAAAATAAATAAAAGGAGCAAATCCAGTCTTAAGCTGCCAACACTGGGTCATTATCAGCAGGGTCGTCTAGACTTACGGCGCCCTGCCCAGGCAGACAGCGGAATGGCAGTGAACCTGCCCGTCTCACCCTCCTGCTTTATGTACGGTGAGTAACACGTCAGGTAAAAAATAAAAAAAAATCCACTGACTGCTTAAAAGTGAATATGATAGCAAGTGTACAAAAATGTGTACATGCTTGGAGGATTGCTGTATTAACGTTAGCTCTCCTTCAAACTGACGCAACATACAGGGAATGGGATGCTGGCACTGATTATTGTAGATAAAATATACTATAGAAATAAATAATTGAAATAATTGATGAAAAAATCAGCTATATCGGCTCAGCGTACTTACAAAATGGACACTTCACGACAGATAGACATTTTTGCGCAATGTATGTCTGAGGTTTATATTAAACTCTGATTCTGGATGTCTCTGATTATGATTAAACACCGCTTGATTCACTGCCATGTGAAGATCCACCAAGTGAACTCTCCTGAAACAACACAGAGACCAAAGCAAGAAATGAATAGATTGTCAAGAAAAAAAGAAGAAAAATAATTATATTATTTTTATATACCATTATAATATATATATATATATATATATATATATATATATATATATATATATGTGTGTGTGTGTGTGTGTGTACACATATACATACATGCACAGTTTAAACTATATATATATAGGCACACACTCACTCACACAAACATATGGGGCAATTTAAAAGACTCAATTGACTTGATCCATGTTTTTGGACTGTGGGAGGAAAGCGGAGAACCCGGAGGAAACCCACGGGGACACGGGAAGAACATATATATATATATATATATATATATATATATATACACACACACACACACAAGTACTGTATATATACTGTATGTATACATTAAATACACCTCCTCAATTCTGCACTGTCTTTTTCCGTTAAACTGATCATATAGATGGACTTTGTAGTTCTACAATTACATTTGGTTTCTCGACGTACTTTGTACGTCAGCTTTAGTATGTTCTCCGATGAGCAGAACCCCCACAAAAGAAGTATTAGGGTGAAGGATGATTCTCAGTACTGCAGTGACATGGTGGTGGTGTGTTAGTGTGTGTTGTGCTGGTGCGAGTGGGTTTTTCATTAACTACTGATTTGTTTCTCACATTTGGAAGGCAGCATCTGCTAAATGACTGAAGGTAAATGTAAACGTTCCCATAATGTTGGAAGCATATTTTATTTACATTTTATAAACCAGTGGCATTGAGGAACGGAACTAAATGCCTGAATTGAACGACAATTTGATGAGAATATTAAAAAATTCATCACTGGACATAAGGTATAAGAACGAGTAAATTAAAATATAGAGTGTTTAAAGTTCTTTATGAATAAAAATGGTTTATGAGAACATGACACACACACACACACAACAGCAGGGCAGGAAAAGAGCGCTAATGCAACAACAAGCAGTCACTGATTACCGTTTCTGGCTGTCGACCAAAGCCTCTCTCAGTGACTGTAGATAAACCGAGTGATGGTTCGTTTTCTCCAGCTGCCTCTCACTGGTCCAGCAGTGACTCCAGAACACATCTGCATGCTCTGCCACCACTACAGGCCTGCTGACATTGGTGACAGGACTATCGGTTTCCAGTTCTCCCTCCTGATATGACCGAAGGCCTTCGAACCGATTCTCCTCAGACGCTTCATATCCCTGGATGAAGAAAAGCTTGGGTTTCCCTGTCAGTGCAGGACAGTATTTAGGGGTGAACATGTTGCGGATGATGTCCAGGTCCAGTCCCGGTCTGCGGGAATCCGTTCCCAGCAATTGAGAGCAAGAGTGGGAACGGCTGATTATGCAGCAGACGAAGGCATCGGCCCGGCGGTGCTCGTTCTGTCTGGAGATGTTCTGTAAGGTGGAAAACATGTCCTGAACGCCCAGCAGCAGGTGAAGGCTCACGCTGAAGTTGAGACTCGCAAACACCCGCTCCAGTTGGACTACAGGGGGAAAAAAAATACTCATTAAGATAATGAACATCAATCCATCCATTATCTTCCGCTTTATTCTCTATTAGGGTCGTGGGGGCGTTCCCCATGCCCATCCAGGGGACAACGTTTTGGGCGCTGGGCAGATACACCCAGGACAGGGTGCCAATCTATCACTGGACACACACTCGCTAACACAGACACACACTCTATATGGGGCAATTTGGAGAACTCAATTGACTTGATCCATGTTTTTGGACTGTGGGAGGAAACCGGAGAACCCGGAGGAAACCCAGGCGGACACGGGGAGAACATGGAAACTCCACCCAGATGGGGATTCGAACCGGGAATCTCTAGTGCTGAGAGGATAACATGCTAACCATTAAGCCACCGTGCCGCCCCATGTCTATATAATTAAACTGAATTAATGACTCAAACCTACATTTACACCAGCCGGTAAAAACACGATGGTCACATGAGAGGAATCATAGTTTCATACCTCCTTCAATTCCCACACAGTCGATAATCAAACAGATTCCTCTGGGTTCACTCCCCATTCGATACACCTCCTCCTCCCTCTGCTAAACAGAAGTACAGCAGTTGCATTGTGGGTAAAGCAGGGCATTTGACAGACATCACATGCGTTATGGCATTAAAAGAATCAATCGTGTCAGATGGACGGGGTGGCAGTTCATTACCTGATGGATGGGGCTGCGTGAGGCACTCGGGATCGGCATAAGCACAGGACTCACTGTAAACCAAACACAGTATCAAACAATATTTTAACGCTATTTTCAAGCATTTGGCATTAAAACATTAATTCATCCATTATCTTCTGCTTAATCCTCCACTAGGGGGGGTGTTTTACACTGGGGTAGCTCACAAGGACACACACAAAAACACACTCCATATGGGGCAATTTAGAGCATGATGTGAATTGATGTTTTTGAACTATGCAAGGAAACCAGAGAACCCGGAGGAAACCCACGCGGACACGGGGAGAACATGGAAATCCACCTAGTTTGGGATTCGTACCCACTGTGCCGCCCACAAAGAAAACTTACAAAAAAAAGTGCAAGATAAATTTCTCTGGTCAAATATTTTTGTGAAATTTCTACAAACTCTCTTTACGGCATGGTGGCTTAGTGGTTAGCATGTTCTCCTCTCCCGGTTCGATTCCCGGTTCGAATCCCAATCTGGGTGGAGTTTCCATGTTCTCCCCGTGTCCGCGTGGGTTTCCTCCGGGTTCTCCGGTTTCCTCCCACAGTCCAAAACATGGATAAAAGATCAACTGAAATCTCCGAATTGCCCCATATAGAGTGTGTCTGTGTGAGTGAGTGTGCGCCCAGCAATGGATTGGCACCCTGTCCTGGGTGTATCTGCCCAGCACCCGAGACGTTCTCCCCTGGATGGGCATGGGGAACCGGAACCCCCCCGCGGCTCTAATAGAGGATAAAGCAGAAGATATTGATGGATAGCTGGCAATAAAATACCCAAATACAAAAAAAAACATTACATTCATAAATCATGAGCGTGACATTTATATGAAATGTTCTCCCCATGTCTGCGTGAGTTTCCTCCGGGTTCTCTGGTTTTCTCCCACAGTCCAAAAACATGGATCAAGTCAATTGAGTTCTCCAAATTGCCCCATATAGAGTGTGTCTGTGTGAGTGAGTGTGTGCCCAGCAATGGATTGACGCCCTGTCCTGGGTCTGTCTGCCCAGCGCCCGAGACGTTCTCCACTGGATGGGCATGAGGAACCCCCCCGCGACCCTAATAGATAATGGATGATGCAGAAGATAATGGATGGATAGATAAAACTCTCTTTACTCTACTTTAAACTTTTTTTTTCTTCTGTAAATATGCTTGTCTATTTTACTATAGTGGATGCTGCTGTAACGTTGCACATTTCCTCTTGTGGGATAATGTTAATAAAAAAATGTTAAAAGCTCGACGCTGGGACCAGTTACTGGCTTCAGATGCATCTGCAGGTGTAGCAAATTATAGATACACCTGAGGCTTATGACCATGTGACTACAGAATAAAATGCTTCTAGTAACGATTATCATGTAATGGAAATGTTTTACATTTTGTGTCTTTAAAAACTTCATTAAGGCTGAAACATACCAGAGGGTTTGGGAGCTAACTGTCTCACACTGCTACAGGAAACCGATGACAATCTACAGAAGGAATTTGACTGCGAAAGGGGGAAGGAAGACGATAATAAAGACAATTAAATTGATTGCTAATTCAAAACTGTAAAAGAAATATGAAATGCATCTAAGATAATAATAATAATAATAATAATAATAAACAATTTCAATAATTTTTTTTCTATTTCAGTTGGATTGCTATACTTACTGCTGAAGTTCTGGCCACCTCCCTGTGTCCACTGTTCATTACCGCTGAAGGTCTCACAGTTTCAGCTGTTACTGCTCTTACTGCTGGGATAAGAGACAATTCCATTTAGTTTGCATTAATGTTCAGACTGGGTTACATGGTGGCTTAGTGGTTAGCACATTCCCCCCGAGCGCTGGTCTCTAGGTTTGAATCCCAGTCTGGATAGAGTTTCCATGTTCTCCCTTTGTCCATGTGGTTTTCCTCCCACAGTCCAAAAACATGGATCAAGGTAAATTGAATGCTCTAAATTGCCCCATCTAGAGTGTGTTTGTGTGTGGGTCTGTGTAAGTGAGTACCGTATTTTCCGGATTATAAGGCGCACCTAAAAGCCTAAAATTTTTCCACAAATCGGACATGCGCCTAATAATCCGATGTGCCCTATACGTGTACTGAGTTCCAAAATCTATAAAAGTATTTTTTTTTTAAAAGAGCGACCAGGTGGTTTCGTGAAAAGCCGAGTGAAGAAAATTAATTCGGAGCTTGCCGTCATTTCCAGGAGGATTAAAGAAAGTTGCGGGCGGCGTGGGAGCGATGGATGATAGACGGCGAACACACGTTTACTAAAACTCAGAGGTAGCGGCGGGCGAGTTAAGCACAGCTGTGAATGGATTGTGGATGCCTGGGCTAAGGTTTCTGCTGTGACCGTCGTCCGAGTTTTCGCGAAAGCCGGCATCATTGCTGAACAGCTGCCTGGTGACGAGACTGACTCAGACATTGATGAGGGGGAACCCGGAGTGCTCGATAGTGAAACAGCTTTTTAATTCAGACACAGAAGATGAGGACTTTGATGGATTTGTGGGAGAAGAGTGATTAAAAATAATGTGTGTTTTGTCAAGTAGTAGAATAAACTTCAATTATAAATCAGCGTTTTGCATCCTTTACTTTTCTTGTAGATCATATGTTTTAGCAAGTGCCTTATAATACGGTGCAGTACAGAATAAGTACCGTATGGAAATAGAGTCCGTAATTCAGTCTGCGCCTTATAGTACGGTGCGCCTTATGGTCCAGAAAATACGGTATGTGTCCAGCGATAGATTGGCGCCCTGTCCTGGGTGTATTTGCCCAGTGCACAAAACCTTCTCCCCTTGATTGGCATGATGACCCCCCCCTCCTGTGTGTGACCCTAGCAGAGGATTAAGCGGAAGATAATAAATGAATGTATAATGTTTAGACTGGGCAGCACGGTGGCTTAGTGGTTAGCATGTTCTCCTCTCAGCGCTGGGTATCCAGCTTTGAATCGCATGTTCCCCCCCGTGTCAGGCAAACTGAACGCTCTAAATTGCCCAATATAGAGTGTGTTTGTGGGTGTGTGAGTGAGTGTGTTTGCCCAGTGACATTTTAGCGCCCTGGTGCATCGGCCCAGGACATTTTGCCATGGGTGTATCGGCCCAGCGATGGGCACTTGATGGGCACGAAACCCCACTCCCCCACGAAGATGAATGAATGAATGTTTAGACTTTGAGCACAGGGAATCTGCTAGAGGCTAAAATGTACAGTACATTTATCTTTTTCTTATCAAGAACTATAGACAGCTGTTTTTCTTCATGCATGAAACTGGGAAAGTTTAGCATTTTAAAATATGAGGAAGTGATACCAGGTTGTAGCACAAAACCAGAGTTCTCGTGTTACCTGAGAAATAACCTCGATTTGAAAGGTCTCTCACTCTCTCAGTGCTGGCTGTTCAAAAGCATCGTGTGTACTGAAGCAGAGAATTTTTTCTCTTTTACTTACTATTACGACAGCAATGAAAAACTACACACACGCAATAAGTGGAAGTAGCGAGGTACAATTTTCCAAAGTAATCTGATGACAACAGTCCAGAATTGTTCCTGTTAAAATGTTTCTGCTTTGCGTAATAATAAAAAGGAACTGATGCTACGTAACGTATGCAATCTTATTCACTACAGTTGTTTTATTGTGCAATGACGGGCATGTGGACAAAACTGTGGTTTATTGCCTAGCCAATTTACTACTCAGCACTGAGCATCCAGTCTCAAATCCCGATCTGGGTGGAGTTTCCAACTTCTCCCTAAGTTCATGTGTATTTTCTGTTGGTTTTCCGGCTTCCTCCCACAAAAGCATTGCTTCAGGATGTATTAGCTGCTCTAAATTGCCCCTATATAATGTGTGTGTGTGTGTGGGTGTGTGTGTGTCTGTGTGAGTGAGTGTGTGTCTACCATGGATTGGTGCCCTGTACTGGTTGAATCTGCCCTGAGTCCGAAACGCCCCCCCCCACCATGACACTATACACTAGTTATGAATTAAGTGAAAGATAATAAGATGAGGGGGCGGCATGGTGGCTTAGTGGTTAGTAGGTTTTCCTCTCAGTGCTGGGGATTTCCAGTTCAAATCCCAACCTGGGTGAAGTTTCCATGTTCCCCCGTGTCCGTGTGGGTATACTCTGGGATCTCTGGTTTCCTCCCACAGTCCAAAAATTGATTCAAGGTAAATTGGCTGTTAAATCTATATAGTATCTGTGTGAGTGAGTGTGCCCTGGGTGTATCTGAGCGCCTCAAACATTCTGCTCTGATGTCCCCCATTGGACATGGGGAACCCCCCCATGACCCAGGTATAGGATTAAGCAGAAGACAACGAGATGATGTGAGGTAAATCAGACTCACCTCTGTTTTGGCTTTGATACTGCCGGAGTCTTTTAACAAGATCAGCACGGTGAATGGCTTGCAAGCATTTTTCCATGATGTCTATTTTGGTGCTGGAAATCTGATCCAGTTTCTCAAGTTCCACCACAATATCCAGAAAACACTGCAGAAATGTTTGTGAATACAGCATTTAACTAACAGGTATCAAAGGCATATGACATCACATCTCCCTCAGACATGCTAAAAATTAAATAATAAATATTCTGTTGTACTGAAGGTACATAACATTTACAGTTAGTCATTTAGCAGAAGCTTTTATCCAAAGACTTACAACTGAGAGACACCACAGGTCTGTAGTTAAGGAAAAAAACTGCTAAACTGCACTATAATAAAACCTGATTATTTTCTGATCTGACTTTTTAAACCACTGTTTGTGGAAGAGAAGTGTTTTGAGATGTTTCTTAAAAATGCTAAGTGACTCCGCCTTACGGACAGAGTTGGGAACACAGCGGGGAACGCTACGGAGTAAGAATTAGCACCACGGTGAGGTTGAAGCTTCAGGTGACAATCATCACCAGAGCGAAGTGAACGAGTCAGAGTGTATTTTGGAAATATAGAGTGAAGGTAAGAGGGGACAGATCCAGAGATTGTCCTGTAGGTCAGAGTCAGTGTCTTATACTGAATGCATGTTCAGAAATATTTGGGAATACAGTTACATGGAATATTTGCAGCATTTACCTATCAGGTATCATAAGCATGACATCACATCTCACTCAGACGCTCTAAAAACTAATTAATAAATATTCTGTTGCACTAAAGGTACATAACATTTACAGTTAGTCATTGAGCAGAAGCTTTTATCCAAAGACTTACAACTGAGAGACACCACAGGTCTGTAGTTAAGGAAAAAACCTGATCATTATCTGATCTGACTTTTTATATCAACTGTTTGTGGAAGAGATGTGTTTTGAGTTGTTTCTTAAAAATGCTAAGTGACTCCGCCTTACGGACAGAGTTGGGAACACAGCGGGGAACGCTACGGAGTAAGAATGAACGAGTCGGAGTGTATTTTGGAAATATAGAGTGAAGGTAATAGGGGACAGATCCAGAGATTGTCCTGTAGGTCAGAGTCAGTGTCTTATACTGAATGCAGCAGCTACAAGAACCAATGGAGAGAGAGGGGGAAGTAATGGAGTGACAGGCGTTCTTGAGCTGGCTGAACACAAGTCAGGATGCAGCATTTTGAATCAGTGGTAGAGGCCCAATCATGCAAGATGGGAGACCATAAAGCAGTGCATTACAGAAATCGAGCTGGGATAGGATAAGGACTTGGACCAATACAGAAAAACTTGGACTTTCTACAGAAAGAAACTATAGGAACAGACAGTTTCAGGTATCTTTACCGGCTACTTCATCAGGTACACTTTAGGCTTAAGAGGCAAACAGATGAACTTTGTAAAACAATTACAGACTGTACACACCCACCCACACATTTACACAAACACACATGACATGGGGCAATTTAAAGCATTTCATTTCCCTTGAATCCATGTTTTTTGTGAACCTGGAGGAAACCCACGCATCCACGGGGAGAACATGGAAAATCCACCAAGATTGGGATTTGAACCTGAATCCCCAGAGGCGGAATTGCTAACCACTAAGCCACCGTGCCGCCCCCAACTTTATTTAGCCTGTCTAATTTAGTTTAGTTTATTTAAAAAGTTTTAATCTTACCTCAAACTTTTCCAGTTTCTCTTTTGGTAACGTGCCTCCTAACAGAAAAATCAATGACCCCAAATCCTCTCTGCCAATGTCCTCACTCAACTCAGCCATTAGAACCCTTAAACACAAAAGCCTGGGTTTTATTATTTAACTAAGAGCCGAACTTTTAAATAAGACATGAGTCAACTGTGTCCTTTAGTGAACTGCTAAAGCAATGCTTGAAAGGTGGTTGAGTATTGCTCTGTGTGCAGTGGATGGCTCGGTGGTTAAAATCATGACCATCAGACTAATATGTTGTGCATTTAAAAGTTATTTTGGATTCCTCTGTGACCTCATGAACTCCTCCTGAACCACACCTAGGTAATTATAATGGTGTGATTATGGATTGGACTATTTTAAGATGCTATTAAAACCTATTTTAGCCACTCATTACAATTACATTACTGCAATTTGTGTCATCAAATAAACTTGTACAAATATGTGCTGTAGAAATCAGACTTTCATATATCACTGAACTCTAAATAAAATATAGCCTCCACGCGATTGTTATTTCACATTTAAATTATCAGCTAATCCTGAAGGTTGACATTTGTATGATTTGTATAACAGGTCTTAATGGTATGATTTGTTTCTCTTTATTTAGTTATATGGGTTTATCCATACATACACACACATGATAACATAAAATATATAAATATTATGTATATTACTATATATTTATATGTCAATGTTTATATATAAATACACACACACTCACATTTAAAAACACTAAGGATGAGATAATTACATATTTTTAAGGTATGATTATAGTCTAAGAAATAATCACGATTATATTGCAATAATTTATTTAATGGAAACACAAATTATGTTATTAAACATACAAATGATTATTAAGACAATCATTGCGTTTGCTGAATATTCACACAAAATATTTAATTCTTTTTTTAAATAGAATAAAATTTGTTTCCCTTAAAATACATATTCATATCCATTTAAAACTATACAGTACATTTTTTTTTAGCAAAAAGATAAACCTGCTGCAAATGGAACTTTATCTTTGTTCTGTCCAAATTTGAGCCACTTGGTCTAACGTTCGGATTATCTGCATTTTTTTTTTTCCCATACATTCATTCATTCATTCATTATCTCTCACTTTATCCTCTATTAGGGTCGCGGTGGGGTTCTCCATGCCCATCCAGGGGAGAACGTTTCGGGCGCTGGGCAGGTAGACCCAGGACAGGGCGCCAATCCATCGCTGGGCACACACTCACTCACACAGACACACTCTATATGGGGCAATTTGGAGAATTCATTTGACTTGATCCATGTTTTTGGACTGTGGGAGGAAACAGGAGAACCCGTAAGAAACCCACGCGGCCATGGGGAGAGCATGGAAACTCCACCCAGATGATAATTACTACTTTACCTGTATTCAGAGAGCGTGTTGTTGGTTTGCAGCAGCCTCTCAGCCTCTGTTTTACTGATCCCCAGCACCCTTTTAAGTAGGTCGTATCTTTTCATCCTAAACATCAGTTCAGTCAGAGCAGCTTGGTTTACACGAATCAGAAGAGTCTGCAACTTTTCTTTCATGTTTAAAGCACATCGATCGTTGTCGAATGTTCCACACAGATATGACATGCGTTTGCATTCCTCTGTGCTCAACTCTTCCAATATCCCATTGATTGTACATGAACGCTGCAAAGAGGTGGACATCCTGAAACAAAGCAACAAAAACACAAATACAAAAAACATTTCAGGTTCCAGGTCAAGTTCAGTTGTTAATACAGAGATTTTTACAACAGTACATTTTCACAAAGCAGCTTCACAGTGTTCTGAGCCTGAGCCCCCAAAGAGCAAGCCAAAGCCACATTGGCAAAAAAACACTCTCTGTTATAGTTTTTTTTTTTTTTTTAAGAAACATGTCCTTCACATTTAAATCATCTGTGTTTCAGTGAAACACACACATATACACACACTGAGTGAAGTGAGCACACATGCCCAAAGGGGTGGGCAGCCTTGTATAGGGCACCCGGGGAATTGGGGTTAGGTGCCTTGCTCAAAGGCACTTCAGCCATAGTACATAGTACTTACTGGTTCCTTAACCACAAGCCTACTGCCTACATTTACATACTCCAAAATACTATGGAATTATTTTTTATTATAGGTCTGGAAGTTACTTTAACAGTGTGAGCAAAGCACAAGACAGCCAGTCCATCATAAACTATCATCCACAAACATATTTAAACCTCTGGTGAAAATTTTCCTTATTTGCCTGGAAAGCTAAATGAAAGCAGATTCCAAGGAAATGATAGGCACAAAACTGTAAAACTCTTCTTTAATAAGGGACCATCACTAACATATTGACAAAAAAAACCAAAAGAGCCAACAGTCAAAGTTCTCGTCAGCTTCACTGCAGGGACTTTTTGGGAGGTGGGGGATTTCTTGGGTATGTACCAAAACATTTGCACATGGGACAAACACCTGTATAAATCATTTACACCAGGGTACTAGAGAACAAGTCTGAGTATTAGTGAATGAAAATTTTGTTTCTGTTATTGCTTCAGTTTGTAGGAATAAAAGTCTATTATTAGACTTTTATCAGTATTGTGTATTATGCCATTCAACACGAATAAACATGAACCAAATTAGAAAATTTAAGAGAAGTCAGTTCACTACAACGAAAATTTTTTGCTAACTAAAAAAATACACAGTTCTGCATCTTGGAGTTCTTTGGAAGGCCAAGTTTGCAGTTTACATACCGCATTAATCCAAAACTTTATTAGGAAACATTATTAAAGCGCATGCAACATCTGGTATTCCTACTTTTATTTTTAAAAAATATTGAGGTCATTGACCTGTTTAACAGGACATGGTGCAATTATGTATAATTTTACAGAGAACATGAGATACCATAAGTGCATGTTTCCCATGACTGTGGTGCAGCTGAAACCTAAACCTTTATTTCCACTGAGTCAGTGATATACAGAGGTGTAAAACCCCGCATGTCCCTGCAGAGCATATTTTAGTATCATTTTATTTTTACTCAGAAAAATTTGGTAGGGATAAAGTCATGTAGATATATATATATATATATATATATATACACAGTATATATATATATATATATATATATATATATATATATATATATATATATATATATATACAGTGGGTTGCAAAAGTATTCATACCCCTTGAACTTTTCCATATTTTGTCACATTACAACCACAAACATAAATATATTTCACTGGAATTTAATGTGAAAGACCAACACAAAGTGGTATACAATTGTGAAGTGGAATGAAAGTTATACATGAATCAA
>JAFMOD010001075.1:403578-408581 GCA_019802435.1 Corydoras maculifer | reverse complement strand
TATATATATATATATATATATATATATATATATATATACAGTATATATATACATAATACTTACATCTTATACCTAATATTTAAATAAAAAAGTAACATTTTTACTTCATTGCTTTAGGGTGAAACTGAATCCTTGAGCTACAATTTTGTTTTCATTTCATGTACCACATGTGATGCAAATGACAAGTCTCCTTACTTACATTATAACTTCCAGCATACATTATATACAGAAACTTAGATATCAGCATGATATGATGAAAATGATACTAGGTCTATGAGAACCACACGATAACTGTATCTATAAAATGCAAAATAACATTAACAGATAAGACAAAAAATGACAAAACCAACAAAGTTTATAAGTATTGAATGCGAGTCTAAATACTAAACTAATCCTGCATTCTTGTAGATATAAAATTAGAGGATGAGAGGACCTGGATCGCAAAATCGATTTTAGTTTATGACAAACTTTGTGCACAGGGGAGAAACATGTGCAGAAACACCTGTTTGAGGAGGATATTCATGTATCCACAGACTTTTCACCAGAAAACACTCTCTTTTACACAAACACACACACACACACACACATATATATATATATATATATATATATATATATATATATATATATATATATATATATATATATATATATATATATATATATATATATATATATATATATAGGGAGCATATACATATAGGCAATTGGGAGCAGCCAATTCACCTTGAATCCAAGAAGAAACTCAAGAGAACACAGAAACTCCACCCTGATCAGGATATTTAAGCCTGAATCCCATGAGAGGCGGATGTGCTAACCACTACGCCATGTGCCGACAGTGGTATTTACGTGGAATGTATTTGTGTTAGCCTTCAATTATCACTTTAGATACTTTTGAAAAAACATTTGCTAAATAATGCCATATTTAATTATGTTCCTAAGGCAGGGGTGAGAGAATTCCCAGAGGTGACAGAGACCACCGGAGCTTGGCGGCAGCTACACCAACCAGCATCTTGTATTTAATAAAGCACTTGAGAAACGCTGTCACTGGTCCCCATCCATCCATCCATTATCTTCTGCTTTACCCTATATTAGGGTCGCGGGGGGGTTCCCCATGCCCAACCAGGGAAGAACGTTTCGTGAGCAAGGCAGATACACCCAGGACAGGACGCCAGTCTATCGCTGGGCACTCTCACTCACGCAGACACACAAACACTATATGGAGCAATTGAAAGCATTCAATTTACCTTGAATCAATGTTTTTGGACTGGGGATGGAAACTGGAGAAGCCGGAGGAAACCCACACAGACAAAGGGAGAACATGGAAACTCCACCCAGATTGGGATTCGAACCTGGAATGCCCAGCACTGAGAGGCGGACGTGCTAACCACTAGGACACCGTGCCGTCCACTGGGTAAATTGACAATATCCTAACTTTAATTATATACAAACTCTTACCGGCCAATTTATTAGGTACACCTCTATAGTTCTATACTCACTGCCTGTGTTCTCAGTTCCAATGATCATACAGATGGACTGTAGTTTTACAATTACATTTTTACTCTGGATTACAACTCCACTGGAGAATAGTTCACCAATCAGAACATACAGATCCACTCGTACATAAAGGTCTTGCTGAAGGATCCACACTGGTAACTTCAGTGGAACTGGGGTTCGAACCCACAACCTTCAGATTGATAGCCCAACAGCCGAACCCCTAATTTCTACTACTTATAATAATTAATAACATTTAAAGTACTATTATTTAGCCACACACCATATTTTATAGACTTTACAATCATTCATTCATTCTTTTTTGCTTCTTCAGTCGAGCAGGGTTGAATCCGGTTGAGCTCGTTTGAGCTGGAGCCTATCCCAGCGCTTATAGAACATTAAATACCAAGGAAATAATACCAAGGACAAACCGACTTAAAACAATCAAACGGAGTTCATACAGACTTTGTAACTGTTGTGTTTAGCAGTTTGTAGTCGGCTGTGTTCACTGCACCAGCTTTACACGAAACTTTAATATAATTTAAACTGAGAGGAAGCGAATGACGTCGAAAAATCGAATCAACAGATACAAATGCTGCTTTTGTAATTAAGAATGTACGAAACGCACGTCTCACCTGTAGCTGCGCAAAACGCGACGTCTCAATGCGGTTTTGCTTAAAAAGAAAGAGAAAAATTAATTTAATTCCAGTTTTGAAATGACTGCGAACGTTCTCTCTCTGACCCGCCCATTTCCGCTTTCACCATGTCACTAGGGATAAGTAGATCGCGAACGATCCGACTCTAAGAGTCGGCTCTTGACTGGGAGTCGTTTTCTTTGGCTGATGTGCGCGGAGTCACACACTCACACACACACAGTGAACACACACACACATACAGTGAACACACACATACAGTGAACACACACACACACATACAGTGAACACACACATACATACACACACACAGTGAACACACACACACAGTGAACACATAGTGAACACACACACACAGTGAACACACACCCAGTGAACACATACACACAGTAAACACACACACTGAACACACACACACAGTCAACACATAGTAAACACACACACGCAGTGAACACACACACAGTAAACACACACACTGAACACACACAGTGAACAAAAACACATAGTTAAAACACACACAGTGAACACACACGCAGTAAACACACATAGTGAACACACACAGTGGGGGGGGGCACAGACACAGTGATTGTGAGACCCCTGGATTAGCATGGATTCAAGGTGAACTAATTGCTTTTAATTGCCCCTATAATAGCAATAGGACCAAAAATGACACAAAAATTAATTAAGCTATGTTCCAATACTAGACAGACTTTTAAAAAAAAGTAAAAGTACCTTATTAATAAACCATATTATATTTCATGATTTAATTAATCGCATCTTTATAGATTTTAATGGTCTTTCTGTAATAAGCTTGCACCCAAATAATAGAATTCACCAAATCTAATTACTCTAATCGATACCGCAGCGTATCAAATCAACAGAATCGAATCCTAACTTTATGATTAATCATAAGAGAAGTGACCTAATGCTCGAGGTAGTTGCTAGGTTATTGTTCTGTGATGATGTAGATCTAAATAATAAAAACGCAGTGGAACATCATGTTTCCCTTTGGTTTCCTTTCCATGAACAATGTGTTGTGACGCACACAGCTGTGATGTGTTGATTTGATGTGTGTGTGTGTGTGTGTGTGTGTGTGTGTAAGAAAATGACTTTGGATCAGTCGATTCATCAGCTTTGGGTTAAGAAGCTTCATATAAAAGGCCATTAACCTGTATGAAGTCCACAATGCAAAACAGCCCTCAAGGTTTTATAGCATTACATTAATCATGCGTTTGTTTTTTTAACCAAATGCTTATAGTTCTTCACATTCCTCACATTTTTCAAATAACATACACATCAGAGCGTTATCACAACAATAAGGCATAAGAGGGTGTGCATTACTGTGAATAAATCATGGGAACAGTGTTGTTAGGCTAAGTTTTACACTTCTTACTTGTGATTTATTCACAATAATACACAACCTCGAGTCGCTTATTGCTTTTATAAAACTGATAAAAACACACTATAATAAAGAAAACAAGGTCTGATTCATACATGTGTTTCCTGAAAACAAAAATGATTAATAATCTGGTCTTCTGTGACATGATCTAGTCTGGTTTTTAAAGTGAACACTAAGCGCTGAGTAACAGGATTCTCTAACAATCAACAAAGACCATCTTTTATATGACTGTAATCATTCCGTTTATCTATAAACTTTATTAGTACAGTTTACTTTATAGGAAACTACACTGATACTATATACTGATACTAAAGCAGGTATCATTTGGGTGCTGGATTTTCAGCAGTGCAGTGATTTGTGATACACTGGTATGAGTGGATCAGACGCATCGTTTAAAAACTATATCCATTCAGTGTGCACTCGGACATTTGTACATTACCACTCTTTTACTAAAATTAAACAGTAATCACCAATAATCAGGTTAGTGAACGTACTGAACAGCATTAATAGAACATATGTTTATTAATAGATTAGATTAAGTCATTTCCACAGAACTTAATGAGCAGATGGATTTTACAGGTTATTACAGGAATATGAGAATCATATAGTGTACGCCGTCTCCCCTTAATGCTCCGATTTCTTTGGGGGAAAAAACGTGTACTCCACAGCCAGTGCCACTGCAAACGCAACAAATCCGGTTTTAAAGCCACGCATCAACACGTCACGGGGGGTAATATGGGGGCCGAGGTAATATCTCCAAGCTTCGTTCCTAAAAACAAACAAAAATGAACTTTAATTTTAACTTGACAAACATGTCACACATTCTGAGCAGTGGGCAGATCTGTACATGGCACCCAGGGAGCAACTGGGATTAGGGGCCTTGCTCAAGGGCACTTCAGCATTAGTACTTGGTGGGACCGGGAATCAAACCAAAGACTTTCAGGGTGCAAGGCTGGTTCCTTAACCACAACCCAACGACTGCTTCTTAAGATCTGTGGTGTTTCTGATCATAGCAAAGAGGATTAACAAAGTATATAGAGAAACAGCCTTTCAGTGCTGAGGATCCAGGTTTGAATCCCGGTCCGGGTAATATTTCAATGTTTTACCTGTGTTCACGCGGGTTTCCTTGCACAGTCCAAGGGTTTAATTTAAATTGCCCCTATAGTGTGCGTGTTTGTGTGAGTTAGTGTGTTTAGCAATGGATTGGCGCTCTGTCCTGTGCGGATATGCCCAGCACATGAAATGTTCTCCCCTGGAAAGTCATCTTTTTATCTTGACCATTTCATCCTTTACTTGCATTGAAGCGGGCATGATAAAAACCATGGATGCTGATAAGCACAGTAAAGAGGAAACATGAATACAATAGAACATGCATGTGTAATCGTTGTGACTGAATCAAATGGTGAGCAGCTTGAAAATTAAAATAATAAAAGCAGGATCTTTTAATGATCAGGTTT
>JAFMOD010001075.1:381078-398578 GCA_019802435.1 Corydoras maculifer | reverse complement strand
GCTGTGTAATTGAACATAATGATGTGCAAGAAAAGAACTGCAATTAAACAGGATGCTGTGCGATGAAACTGGGCAAGTATAATGCTGTGCAAATAAACTGCAATTAAACAGGACGCTGTGAAATTAAACACAAATATATGCAATTAAACTGTGCAATTGAACATAATGCTATGTAATTAAACCGCAATTAAACAGAACTCTGTGCAATTAAACACAAATCAATGCAATTAAACTGTGCATTTAAACATAATGCTGTGTAATTAAACATGATGTTGTGCAAGAAAAGAACTGCAATTAAACAGGATGCTGTGCATTGAAACTGTGCAAATAAACAAGATGCTGTGCACTTAAACTGTGCATTAAGACATGATGCTCAGCAATTTAACACAATGCTGTCGAATTAAACTGTGCAAATAAACATGATGCTGATGTTTTCAAATTCCATGTGTATTGTTTTCTGAATGTTATTTGAAGCAGACTCGATGGGAACCATGCAATACAGTAACTCACTCTGATTCCATCCATCTATTATCTCCGCATTATCCTATATTAGGGTCGTGGGGGGGTTCCCCATGCCCATCCAGGGGAGAAGGTTTTGGGCGCTAGGCAGATACACCCAGGACAGGGCGCCAATCTATCACTGGGCACACACACACTCACACAGACACACTCTATATGGGGCAATTTTGAGAACTCAATTGACTTGATCCATGTTTTTGGACTGTGGGAGGAAACCCGAGAACCCGGAGGAAACCCACGCAGACACGGGGAGAACATGGAAACTCCACCCAGATGGGGATTCGAACTGGGAATCCCTAGTGCTAAGAGGCGAACGTACTAACCACTAAGCCACCGTGCCACCCACTCATGCTGATAGTTTAAGTAAATCAAAACTTTAGTGATTTTTAGACATTTCTCCTGATTATAGTTTATCTCTTAAAACACATAATAAGAGAGTCATGTTATGGCTGCAGGAGTGTCTGTAATGTCTCTAAGAAACATTGATATGAACTGCGTATAAACAAAATGTCCAGGTAGTTGGCATGCAGCTTCCTAACAGAGAATTACAACTTCCACCCATACAGCTCTCATTCCAGTCAAGTTTGGACACGCCCCCTTCTTACTTCATTATTTATTTCTTGCACTTACCATATAGATGGACTTTGTAGTTCTACAATTACAGACTGTAGTCCATCTGTGTTCTTGTTTTTGTTAGTCCCCTGTTGGTTCTCTGTTCTCTGTTGGTCAGCACCATCACAGAACTGGTGTAATTTGGAAGGTGGATTGTTTACTGTCAGTTCTGCAGTGACACTGATGTGTTCCTCTTCACCTCAGTGACACTGCTGGGATAGGAATAATGCACCCACCAAATAATCCCTGCTCTGTGGTGGTTCTATTGGGGTTCTGACCATTAGAACAGAATAAAGGGGACGTACACAGTATGTACTTTAGAACACACACAGATGGACTACAGTCTGGAATTGGAGAACTACAAAGCCCATCTTTACAGAAAGTGGATTGGAGAACATGGACAAAAAGTAAAGCAAGGGGGGGGGGGGGGGGGGGGGGGGGGGGGGGGGGGGGGGGGGGGGGGGGGGGGGGGGGGGGGGGGGGGGGGGGGGGGGGGGGGGGGGGGGGGGGGGGGGGATATATATATATATATATATATATATATATATATATATATATATATATATATATATATATATATATATATATATATATATTCATTCATTCATTTTCTCCCGGGTTTGATTGGGGTTTGATTATTCTAAGGTTTTATGTGTTTAATACTGATCTTTTAAATAATAATCAAATATATTCATTCATTCATTCATTCATTTATTATACAGTTGGGGAGGGGGTTGTTGTTCCCCATGCCCATCAGGAGGAGAATGTTTTTGGCACTGAGCAGATACACCCAGGAGCATTTAATTAATTTTGAATCCATGTTTTTGGACTGTCGGAGGAAACCAGAGAACCCAGAGGAAACCCACTCAGATTTTTAGAGAAGGACCGCGCTGAGATGTGGACGTGCTAACCACTATGCCACTGTACCGCCCCCATAGGGAGTGGTAGCTCAGTGGTTAGGGCGTTGGGCTATCAATCTGAAGGTTGGGGGTTCAAATCCCAGGTCCACTGAAGTTACCAATGTGGGTCCTTAAGCAAGGCCCTTAACCCTAATTGCTCCAGGGATGTTGTGATTAACCCTGTGCTCACCTTGTAAATCGCTTTGGATAAAAGGTCTGCTAAATAACCGAATGTAATGTAAATATATATGCTAAATGCAATGTTATGTAATTTTTTAAAAATAGGGTGTGGGACTTAGTGGTTAGCATGTGTGCCCCTCAGATATGCGCCCTGTATAAGGGAACCCCCAACCATTCTAGTAAAAGATTAAGTGGAAGATAATGAATGAATGTCATGCACACGCCCACTTCCACTGTTTATCCGACCTCACTGCCACACACACCCACTGCTATACCTGCCGCTACATCATCCAATCACCGCTTCCCCTCTCCTGATTACCAGGTTCAGGTGCGCCTCATCGGCGGCAGCTCTATTTAAGCCGGCGTCCCGGATCCATCAGTGCAGAACGTTCTGGTTATGTGCTAGCGCTAATGGTGTGTCTGTTTACTTGGCTCGCACCTCGGACTCACCTCTTGCTGCTACGATCCGGTTCTGCCCGTTGGTGGTTTTCAGGACGGTTTACCTGAGAGCAGGTTCAGGATCCAGGACTCCATTTCCTTCGTGTTCATCTTGCCGCATTCCTTACCATCTCCTCATCTGGTCTCCCGGGGATTCCATAGACCGGTGAAGTCATTACCAACGTCTTCCCTTTGTTTGCTCATTTTGGATATTTGACTTTGCTTTTAAATTGCTTTGGCAATAAAGACTATTTTTTTGATGAAAACATCACGCTTCCTGCGTTTCCTCCGGTAGTGTGGTATCCGGTATTCATTCATTCATTATCTCCTGCTTTATCCTCTAGAAGGGTCGAGGTGGGGTTCCCCATGCCCATCCAGGGGAGAACGTTTCGGGCGCTGGGCAGACAGACCCAGGGCAGGGTGCCAATCCATCGCTGGGCACACACTCACTCACACAAACACACTCTATATGGGGCAATTTGGAGAATTCAATTGACTTGATCCATGTTTTTGGACTGTGGGAGGAAACCGGAGAACCCGGAGGAAACCCACACGGACACAGGGAGAACATGGAAACTCCACCCAGATGGGGATTCGAACCGGGAATCCCTAGTGCTGAGAGGGTACGTGCTAACCACTAAGTCACTGTGCCGCCTGAATGAATTTTGATGAATATTTGCCCTAGGAAAATAATGGATAGGAAAAAATAGCATGAGCAACAACAATACAATCCAAACCCAAGCTACATGTATTAAATAAAACAATATTTCAATAATATGCAACACAGCTAATTATAGATGTATTACAATGTCACATACAATAAAGACATAATAATAACCAAAGATTACGAGACTTGCTTAAGTACCCAACATGAGAGCTTGCATGGCGAGAGATAGTCAGATACAGAAATGTCCTCCATTTCCTACTAATCAAACAGAATAGATGTTTAGAGTGTGCAAGCTGCCAACTCCAAACCAACTCTAAAATCCTGTGCATATTTATTTCATCCAGAAAAACCCATTACAACTCTCATAGGTCCTCAGTTTCATCTCTCGTTTTGGCTAAAATTAAATGAAGGCTTCCTGTTTACATGGACACTTCTGTTTTTTACTTCCTTTAGCGAGACTGTGGTCCCATCAGGGTCACTGTTGCTTTAAGAGCCATCAGTTGGTACATGATTATTAGTGCGTGGAGGTTTTAAGCTCTTCATTGTCCAGTATAACAAGACAACCATAAACCATATGAACGAATAATGGAGACAGGGGACAGAGAAAAACGTTTTTGCCGAGGACTGTGTGTCTTCATGTAAATAAGAAGGTAGGTGATTTTAATGAGAACTTACTTTATTATTGTGCAGATCTGTACATCGGTATTGTTTGTGGCTACACATTTATAATAGAAATTAAAAATTAAAAGAGTTTAAAAGTGTAAAAACATCTGACTGAATTTAGTCGATTACAGCAGTCTGTATATGAACTCACCTGAGTTTTATTAATATAGTATTTCTTCACAATATAGTTTTAAAGCAGTTGTGCAGTAGTTCAGGGTCTCAACAACCAGTAAACCATAACATCAAAACTTACTAAAGAATCCAGAATTAACAGATCTGGATGTAAATGTTTAACAATTCATTTGAACAAGAAACAGATAGTAAACAAGATCTAATCTCATCTCATTATCTGCTGCTTAATCGACTAAGTTCGTGGGGGTTTCCCCATGTCCATCCAAGGAGAACATTTCGGGTGCCAGGCAAATACACCCAGGACAAGATGCCAATCCATCGCTGGGCATTCTCATTTATCCATCCATCCATCCATCCATCCATTATCTTCCGCTTGTCCGGGGTTCCGGTCACGGGGGCAGCAACCAAAGTAGGGAGACCCAGACCTCCCTCGCCCCAGCCACCTCCACTAGCTCAACTGGGGAACCCCGAGGCGTTCCCAGACCAGCCGAGATATATATATATATATATGGGTTCTTATTTATCTTATTATATTCTGCTTAATCCTCTATTTGAGTTGTTGGAGGTTCCCTATGTAAATCCAGAGAAGACCATTTTGAGCACTATCCAGGACAGGGCACCAATCCATCACCAGGGAAAACAACAAGATGTAAATGTTCATTATATACGGCAGTTTAAAATCATTTAGTCAATAGATTACTAGCTGTCAGTTAAACTAATTAATACTCTAAGCCAAATAATTAATTAAAGAAATGCTAATTGAATAAAATATGTAATATGGATTATTATAATATATGTAGTACATATAGAACACAGTAAACTAAAAAATGTGAAAGTTAAAGAGTTATGAACAGATATTCAACTGAATCAATTATAAAATTTGAACTTATTGATTAATGGATCATTGTTTACAATTTACTTGCATCACTGTATTTTTGTGAAGACTACATTTTTTACAAAAAATTATTCTAGGCTTTGCAATTAGCACAAACATTACTCTTATAAATACTTGGTTGCACGTTGAGGGAGAATAACAGCTGGTTCTGTATTCATTCATTCATTATCTCCCGCTTATCCTCTATTAGGGTCGCGGTGGGGTTCCCCATGCCCATCCAGGGGAGAACATCTCGGGCGCTGGGCAGATAGACCCAGGACAGGGCGCCAATCCATCACTGGGCACACACTCACCCACACAGACACACTCTAAATTGGGCAATTTTGAGAATTCAATTAACTTGATCCATGTTTTTGGATTGTGGGAGGAAACCGGAGAACCCGGAGGAAACCCACGCAGACACGGGGAGAACATGGAAACTCCACCGAGATGGGGATTCGAACCGGGAATCCCTAGCGCTGAGAGGCGAATGTGCTAACCACTAAGCCACCGTGCCGCCAGGTTCTGTATTAGGTATCACATTTCTGATCAATCAGAAGCTCATTTGACCTTAAAGACACATTAGAATATGTATTTGTTACTCATTAAAAATTTAGTTCTGAGATTAAATTCAGATATCGTTCTATAGTTTGAGAACACACAGGTAACATTATCAGGCCCACTGTTGGCTAGGTTGTTTGGCTTTCAAACTTTTAACCACAATTATTGCACAAAATGTACCTCTAAAATATATACATACATAAACAAACAATGAATTCAATAACTAAGAAAAGAGAGAAGTCACAGGGAAAGATCAACTCAGAGTATATATTTTGGTAATACAATGTAAAAAAGGGTCCCAAACATTGTTAAAAATTTTACTTTCAAATATAACCTTAATTAATGTTTTTGCTTAATGTAATGTTAACTTTAATGGCACAGTTGGCATACATATACTTCCCATTTATCTATAAACACCTTCAAAATTCTACTAGATACTACAATATATTTAAAACATGTAATATAGTATAATTAGTGGTTTAAATCATATAATCAGGTTTTCTGTAATTAAAGTCATATAGTGCACATATAGGAATTATTTTAGTTAATATCCATCCATCCATCCATTATCTTCTGCTTTATCCTATATCAGGGTCGCGGGGGGGGGGGGGTTCCCCATGCCCATCCAGGGGAGAACGTTTCAGGCGCTGGGCAGATACACCCAGGACAGGGCACCAATCCATCGCTCACACAAACACATACACATGGGGCTACATGTGTATGTACATACACATGGGGCATACATATGGGGCAATTTGGAGAACTCAATTGACTTGATCCATGTTTTTGGACTGTGGGAGGAAACCAGAGAACCCACAGGAAACCCACGCGGACACGGGGAGAACATGGAACCTCCACCCAGATGGGGATTCAAATCGGGAATCCCTAGCGCCGAGAGGCAAACGTGCTAACCACTAAGCCACTGTGCCACCCATTTTAGTTAATATATTCCAAAATTATTGAATCTAGATGAATTTAATGCGTCTGTGTCAGTAAGTATGCCCAGTGATGGATTGGTGCCCTGTCCTGGGTGTATCTGCTCAGCGCAAAACATATTTACCCCCCTCCACGACCCTAGTAGAACATTAAGCACATTAATTACAGTCATGTTTAACAAAGTACAGCTAAAGAATAATTGCTTAATTGGTTCAAGTAGGGCGGCACGGTTGCTTAGTGGTTAGCATGTTCTCCTCTCAGCACTAGGGATTCCCGGTTCGATTCCCCATCTGGGTGAAGTTTCCATGTTTTCCCCGTGTCCGCATGGGTTTCCTCCGGGTTCTCCAGTTTCCTCCCACAGTCTAAAAACATGGATCAAGTCAAATGAATTCTCCAAATTGCCCCATATAGAGTGTGTCTGTGTAAGTGAGTGAGTGCTCAGTGATAGATTGGCGCCCTGTCCTGGGTGTATCTGCCCAGTGCTTGAAACTTTCTCCCCTGGATAGAGGATAAAGCGGAAGATAATGGATGAATAGATGAATGGTTCAAGTATTTTTATCATATAGTGCTTACGTGCTAAAGGGGAGCCTACAGGGAATTAATTCGCCGCAAAATCAAATAAATTTCATTTTAATCTACTTTTAAAGATAGCAGGGGTGGACCCCAGTGCCTCTGTGTGTAAGCACCGTAGGCAAAATATCTCTTTATTGTTTCACTTTTATATGAATGATGTTGTTTATTTATGTATCACACTGAACTATACTGGTAACTATACCAGGATTAATATATCAAATTTGGTTAGAATTAATAAAAGTGCAAATAATGTATAAAGACAAACGTGTGTGTGTGTGTGTGTGCATTGGACATTTGGCTCACTTAAACAGATCTTTTCATGTCTGTTAACAGAGGGTAATGCCGAAATGCACAGTGCACCATGATGGACTCCAACATGGCATACCAACATGACCAGGAGAGACTCATCTTCATCATTACTTTGCCTCTGTCCTCCATCATCATTCTCACCAACCTGCTCATTATCATTGCCATCGTTTGTAACCGTCAGCTCCACAACACACCCAATTACTTCTTCCTGAGTCTGCTGGTGGCCGATCTGTGCACGGGCCTCGCCCTGCCATTCATCCCTTGGATGGGTCTTAATCGATCCCTGCATTTTGGCTCGTGCATGTTCATGCATATTTTCCCCAACTTTCTCTTTTTATCCTTCCTCTTTAACCTGGTCATGGTGCACTATGAGCGCTATCTGTGCATCGTCCAGCCTCTGCACTACAGCCAGTTTTGGGTGCATCGCTGCTTTCCTGTTGCTCTTTTAACTGTCTGGATACCCCCACTACTTTATGCGAGTTTACCTGCCTTTGGCTGGAATAATTGGACTGAGAAGCAACTTAATGTTAGCACTGATGTAGCCCATACTCACAAAGCAGAAGGAAATGACTCTACTCTCAGCACTTATGATGAATTCTGCTCGTACAAACTAATTTTCCCTAAAGCTTTTATATATGTTGAAGTCTATGGCCTGTTGTTACCTGCCATCTTGTTGATCCTGGCCATGACTGGACGTGTTCTCTGGATCACCCGCAAGCAAGTACGTGACATCTGTAAACTAAGTCGGTCGGTAGACCACGAGCATCATCTTAATGTTCGCTATGCCAAGTGCGTCACAGCTGTTTCACTCATTTTTCTCGTCTGCTGGGTTCCCTACATTGTCTACCTGCATTTTTCTGTCGCCTCGATTCGAAAAAGTGAAAATAAGAACTTATCTCTCAATATCATCCTTTCATGTACTGGCATCGGCAGCATGGCCATCATACCCATTATTCTAAGTCTCGCCAACAGGAAGTACACAGAACCTCTGGTCAATCTGCTGATGAAGATCAGGGGCCGTTGTGGAGGAATACCAGACTAAAGAAATACTGATTTTCTCTCATAGTCTTAAAACATGCACGATGGTGAATGGGTGGCACAAAATTTTTCCCAACATTGCATGGCCTAGTGGCTAGCATGCTCATCTCTTAATGCTGGGCATTCAGGTTCGAATCCCGATCTGGGTGGACTTTCCATGTTCTCCTTGTGTCTGCTTGGGTTTTCTCCGTGTTCTCCTGCGACCCTAATTAGACCGCCATCACTCACAAAGCAACAAAGTATCCATCCATCCATTATCTTCTGCTTTATCCTCTACTAGGGTTCCTCTACTAGGTATCCTCTCAGGGGGGTTCTCCTTCCACATCTAGGGGAGAACGTTTCAGGCGCTGGGCAGATACACCCAGGACAGGGCGCCAATCTATCACTGGGCACACACACACAGACACGACACACACTCTATATGGGGCAATTTGGAGAACTCCATTGACATTGATACATGTTTTTAGACTGTGGGAGGAAACCCACGCGGACATGGGGAGAATATGGAAATGGAGATTTGAACCGGGAATCCCTAGTGCTGCGAGACGGACATGCCAACCACTAAGCCACTGTGCCCGCAACATAAATTAAAAAATATAAATAATTTTAATGTGAGGAAAATTAAGGATTCCTAATGTAAGTTCTAAGATTAATATATCTAAAACTGAACTTTGTCAGCTTTGGTAATTGGTGGGAATTGAACCAGGGACCTTCAGGTTGCAAAGGTGGATCCATAACCACAAACCTACAACTGCCCCTGTCCCAGCTTTTTGGGTATATCATTTATTCATTCATTCATTAGGCGCTGGGCAGAGAGACCCAGGACAGGGCGCCAATCCATCGCTGGGCACACACTCACTCACACAGACACACTCTATATGGGGCAATTTTGAGATTTCAATTAACTTGATCCATGTTTTTGGACTGTGGGAGGAAACCGGAGAACCCGGAGGAAACCCACACAGACACGGGGAGAACATGGAAACTCCACCCAGATGGGGATTCGAACCGGGAATCCCTAGCGCTGAGAGGCGAACATGCTAACCACTAAGCCACTGTGCCGCCAGGGTATATCAAGTTTTAATTTTAATAAAACAGAACAAATACAATTACATTTGTCATTGAAACAGTGAACATATTGCCTTTGTACTTTTGTCTGTTAAATATACATTCGAATATATTACAGATTTAACCAAATTTCAGATTTTAGTCTTTTTGTGTTTAAAAATAAGTGTCCTTTTTGGTAATAAGGTTATTAAACATACACATCAATAGTTTACTGGACGATTCTATTTAGGTAATTAGTCTTTGATACTATCATATTAAAAGTTAAGTGCAGTTTACCAAAACAGATCGTCAGACCAAAAGTTTATTTCAAATACTTGCTGTATGTTTCATCTAATAAAAATAGATTTTTTAAACATTAAGAAAAAAAAAACACAAAAAGAAAGCATTTACATCCCCACCCTCAAAACCACAGGAAGTCTGTCGACATATTTATAACGGACAGAAAATAACACATTCAAAAGACCTGTTTCTATTTGTTAAACTGATTCTATTCCCTCATTAAGTCTCTCTTTATATAAAAGGAATAAGCTACCAAAACCATTTAATTATGCAGAGTAAACAACTTCTGCTGTAGTACCAGAGTAAAATAAAGCTTCATTGATCTATGTAAGGGGCGGCATGGTGGCTTAGTGGTTAGCACGTTCACCTCTCAGCTCTAGGGATTCCCGGTTCGAATCCCCATCTGGGTGGAGTTTCCATGTTCTCCCCGTGTCCGTGTGGGTTTCTTCCGGGTTCTCCGGTTTCCTCCCACAGTCCAAAAACATGGATCAAGTCAATTGAGTTCTCCAAATTGCCCCATATAGAGTGTGTCTGTGTGAGTGATTGTGTGCCCAGTGATAGATTGGCGCCCTGTCCTGGGTCTATCTGCCCAGCGCCCGAAACGTTCTCCCCTGGATGGGCATGGGGAACCCAACCGCGACCCTAATAGAGAATAAAGCGGGAGATAATGAATAAATGAATGATCTTTGTAATGGTTTATGTCCCAGTTTTGTGACACAGTTGATGCAGAGCAGACGTGATCCACAACACATGACAAGAGTTTTACAAATCCCAAAAAACATACTCTTAAATTTATGTTATAAGAGTTATGTTCTCGGGCAGCACTGTGGCTTTGTGGTTCTCCGGGAACAAGTTGCTACATAGCACAGCAACTACAAACCCAACATAAAGTGCAAAACAAGAATAACAATAAATACAAGACAATATACATTAAACATTCAAGTAACTGGTAGGGAACAGTGCACACTCGTTCATTACGTTGGACATATTTCTGCACCTCACACCTGCAGGAGGGCGGCACATTTATGTTGCGGGCACGGTGGCTTAGTGGTTAGCATGTTCTCCTCTCAACACTAGGGCTTCCAGGTTTGAATCTTAATCTGGGTGGAGTTTCCATGTTCTCCCCGTGTCTGCGTGGGTTTCCTCCAGTCCAAAAACATGGATCAAGGTCAATTGTATTCTCCAAATTGCCCCATATAGAGTGTGTCTGGGTGAGTGAGTGTACCCAGCTATATATTGGCGCCCTGTCCTGGGTGTATCTGCCCAGCGCCTCCCCTGGATGGGCATGGGGAACCCCCCCGCGACCCTAGTAAAGGATAAAGTGGAAGATAATGGATGGATGGACAGACTTTTAAACAGATTTCATCTGATGATGGTCTTTGTTTTAGAATGGTAAAAATTTAGATGCCATGTTTTTTTTCCCCTTGAAAAAAAACATTAAAAAAAAAACATAAAAAAAAAACCCTATAGTGTCTGACAACAGTAATATTCCTTTTTATTATTATTTATTATTTCTTAAAGCCAGAAGTTTGGAATCTTGGGGGGAAAAAAGGTTTGTAATACTGCTGAGATTGAATTTTTTACAAAATAAAATGATTTAAAATCCACATCCTTAAAGAGTGGTGACTCCATCATTTTGCCATTCCTTGATTTAGTAGTACGTCCCTGATTAATGCTGATTGTGTGTTTTATCTACTAGTTGTGAGCCGGTTCTTCTGTGGGGCAACACCTGAACCTTAAAATGCTTTTTTTGATGTTAAGTCCACTTATCTCTGAGGCTGAGGATATTACAAGGACAAACTGTAAAAAGGGGACACCATATTGGGTCATTTTCGTTAGTTTATTTAAGTATGATGGATAGTTGTTCTCATGAATCTCTCTTGGCTCATACATTTACGAAAAGAGGAAAATGTTTGATTTTTGGCCAGCCTGTCCATTTGAAATAAATAAATAGTTAGGACTAAAAAGCAAAATGGTTATGTGAACGGATACAGGGTCCATGATTAATGCTGATTGTGTGTTTTATCTACGTGTGTATATATTCCATTATCCATTTAAGTCTTTAAGTAAATCTTATTTTGTTTTGTGAATCTAACAGAAAGAAATGTTATGAGGTTAAATAAACAGGCTGCATAGAGACAAATGATGCTCTCCTAATGCTTTCTGCATTATAGCATTAGTGTGCCAGTGACCAAATACAACCAACTTACAGTAAAATGATTAAGCTTCACTTTTTAGATAAACTTAAACCACATTGTGATTTTTCTCAGGTTGACTGGATCCAGACAGCAATGGAATCCGAAAACACTAAAATGTGTACTGACTAATAATAACCACAACATTATGAAGAAACCATTAGACATAATATTTACACTGTACCGATGTATGTACGTATGAATGTATTTGGAAACTGCATTTAGATCTGATAATGACCACTGACCTTTATATATCAGACTATATTTTTTAATTCTTGTGCAAGAAGCTAAGAACTGTGAGATGTTTGTCAGAGACAAATCCATTAATGCGTAAGGATTGAGTAGTACAAGGCAGATAATTGTTGTTTTCATGAAAACATTCATGCATCCGTCCATTACCTTCTGCTTATGTGGACACTTTAAGCACCTGGGTGTTCACCTCAACACAAAACTGGACTGATCGCAAGATAAGCCTTCAGATTCTCAGCATAGATAGTAATTGTGAAAGTTATATGAAATATTTATTAAGAGAAATATATACAGTATATATATATATATATATATATATATATATATATATATATATATATATATATATATATATATATATATATATATATATATTCATTCATTATCTTCCACTTCCACAAAACCGGGGGGGGGTTTCCTCATGTCCATCCAGGGAAGAACGTTTCGGGCGCTGGGCAGATACACCCAGGACAGGGCACCAATCCATCGCTGAAAACACACTCACTCTATATGGGGCAATTTGGAGAACTCAATTAAATTGACCCATGTTTTTAGACTGTGGAAGGAAACCAGAGAACCCGGAGGCAACCTACACGGACACAGGAAGAACATGGAAACTGTTTGAACCGGGGATTCGAACCGGGAATCCCTAGTGCTGAGAGGAGAACATGCTAACCACTAAGCCACCGTGCCGCCTATATATATATATATATATATATTATGGTTAGCACGTTCGCCTCTCAGCACTAGGGATTTTATATATATATATATATATATATATATATATATATATATATATATATATATATATATATATATATATATATATATGCAATCAACCAAAAACATGGATCAAGGTCAACTGAATTCTCCAAATTGCCCCATATAGAGTGTGTCTGTGTGTGTCTGTATGAGTGAGTATGTGCCCAGCAATGGATTGGCGCCCTGTTGGGTGTATCTGGATGGGCATGGAGAACCCCACCGCAAGGAAGGGTAATGGATGTATGAATGGATGTGCAATACATTGTTGCTGTGCAAACTGTTGTTTTTTATATTGTGTGTTTATTTTGTATGATATGTTATTGTCATTGTGAATTTATTTTGTATATACTGAAATATATATATATATATATATATATATATATATATATATATATATATATATATATATATATATATATATATATATATATACATATATATATACACACACACACACACACACACACACCTCTCCTCCTGCCTGGCTACTTCATCCTCAACATCCTTCCTCCAATACTGTATAAACCTATAAATCTCATCTCTCATCTGCACATGTCTAAACAATCTCCATTTTGTCATTGTGCCAACAAAATGTCCAACCTCTGTCGTCTCTCTAATAAACACATCTTTATGTCTGCTACTCCCTCTCGTGTCTTTTGGTTGGAGCACCGTCTGCAAGCTGTACAACATTGCTGTCCTCAGTACTGTCCAGTGAACGTCAATAAAATTGGTAAAACATCCACCACCAGTGGGCAGTAAAGGACTGTGTTATTATTGCTTTTTTTTTGGGGAATTCCTTTTCTGGTTATAATATGATAATTTTACAACATTCTCCTTTTACACTATAAAATAATGGGTACATAGTTTATTACAAATCCAATCATCTATACTACAATTCAACTTTGTTATCATCTTGCTGGTAATGAAATCACACATTTGCATTGGTTTTCTCCATGTTCTCCAGATTCCTCCCACATTCACACAACTTGGTTTCAAGGTAAATCGGCTGCTCTAAATTGCTCCAATCTGAAATGCCCCCATATTTATATATATATATACACATATACACACATATTCTCTCTCTCTCTCACACACACACACACACACACTATATATATATATATATATATATATATATATATATATATATATATATATATATATATATATATATATATATAGATATACATAGTGTGTGTGTGTGTGTGTGTGTGTGTGTGTCTGTGTCTGTGTCTGTGAATATGTGTCTAGCGCTGATTCGGTCGATTCCTGTCTTGTGTGTCTGCCTATGCTTCGCAATGCGGTTGTGGTAGCTCAGTGGTTAGGGTGTTGGGCTATTAATCTAAAGGTTGTGGGTTTAAATCCCAGGCCCAATAAAGTTACCAATGTAGGTCCTTGAGCAAGACCCTTAACCCTCATTTCTCCAGGAATGCTGTGGACAACCCTGTGCTCGCCTTGTAAGTCACTGCTTTGGATAAAAGATAAAAGTGTCTGCTAAATAACCAAATATAATGCAAATGTAAATCATTTACATTTGAACCCCCACCCCACCCCCATGTGCCCCTTGTAGAGGATCAAGAGGGGAATATTAAGATGAAATGAACGCTCAGAGATCAAATCTACAGCACTAATTTTACTTTTATATTTGCCTTTATGATTCCAGGAATGAGGACAAGATATTTACATGATGTTGAAATATGACTGTGGTAAATAATCTTTATTAATCTTTAAAGCATCAGTAAGCTGCTAGTAGGAGGATGAAGTTTGCTAACAGGCTGCAATCCAGTGCCATCAGTGTGAAATGTTGTTGAGGTGTAACCTACACTTTTAAAATGACACGATCCCTAAAGAAAACCCTCAATTGAGCCTGTGATTAAATAGCAGCCCACTAGTATTGCCCCAGCACAGAGCACATGAAAGCACGGACTGCCTGAGCATCAACACTAGAACATTCTATGCAGCTGCTCGATGACGGAGCAGTTAGCGCGTCCCCTTATTAACCTTCAGTTACTTTTTAATTATTTGGTATAGACGGCACACACTTTAAGGCAAACATTCAAGCACATGTATAATAGTAAGAGCAGCGCCACCTGAGGTATGGTTTGGTCATGTGTGCATCTGAGGTGTTGATTGCCATTATGCATGGTATAGGGCGGCACAGCACCTTAGTGGTTAGCAATGCTGGGGATCCAGGTTAGAATCCCAATCTGGGTGGAGTTTGCATGTTCTTCCCATGTCCACATGGGTTTGTTCCCAGTTCTCCGGTTTTCTCCCACAGTCCAAAAACATGGATTCATCAAATATTAAATGCTCTAACTTGCCCCATATAGTGTGTTTGTGTGTGTAAGTGTATGTGCCCAGTGATAGATTGGCGCCCTGTCCTGGGAAGAGGAAGATAATGGATGGATGAATGATAATTCCTTTGTGAGTAAGCGCTGTAGGCAAAATAGATCACTTTACACAGGGGTCTGTCTGCGCATTGGAAGCTCCTTTTACTGGTATTAAAGGTAAATGATTGTTTTGGTATCTTTACAGATAAAAATCTGAACACTGCTTCATTCATTGCTGAAACAATGTGAAATATCAGCAAGACATTTTATCATGTTAATTAAGCAACTCGTACCTGTTATGTTAAGAACTGTTATGATGACATTGCAGGAGGACTGTAATTTCTGCAAACGTTTCCGTTTTTAAATGTACAAATGAACCCACACATGAAACAGCGTGGGTGGCAGGTTGCTTAGTGGTTAGCATGTTCTCCTCTTAGCACTAGGGATTCCCGGTTCGTATCCTAATCTGGGTGGAGTTTCCATGTTCCCCCCCATGTCTGCATGGGTTTCCAAAAAAAAAAAAAAAAACATGGATGAAGCTAAATTAAATGCTCCAAATTGCCCCATATAGAGTGTGCATGTCTGTGTGAATGAGTGTGTGCCCAGTGATAGATTGGTGTCCTATCCTGGATGTATCTGCCCAGCGCCTGAAATGTTCCCCCATGTATGGGCATGGGGAACACCCCGCCCAGCCCCCCGGCAAACCCTATTAGAGGATAAAGTGAAAGAAAATGAATCTGGGTGGAGTTTCCATGTTCTCCCCATGTCCAAAAACATAGATCAAGGTAAATTGAATGCTCCAAATTGCCCCATATAGAGAGTGTTTGTGGGAGTGAGTGTGTGCCCAGTGATCGATTGGCGCCCTGTTCTGGGTGTATTTGCCCAGCGCCCGAAACATTTTCCCCTGGATGGGCATGGGGAACCCCCCGCAACCCTAATGGAGGATTAAGTGGAAGATAATGAATCTGGGTGGAGTTTCCATGTTCTCCCAGTGTCCCCGTGGGTTTCCTCCCAAAGTCCAAAAACATGGATGAGGGTAAAATGAATGCTCCAAATTGCCCCAAATAGAGCATGTTTATGTGAGTGAGTGTGTGCTCAGTGATAGATTGGCGCCCTGTTTTGGGTGTATCTACCCAGTGCCCTAAATGTTCCCCCCCGGGATTGGCATGGCACCCCCGCGCGACCCTAATAGAGGATAAAGCAGAAGATAATGAATTTGGGTGCAGTTTCCCAGTGTCCCTGTGGGTTTCCTCCCAAAGTGAGTGTGTCCAGCGATAGATTTGCACCCTGTTCTGAGTGTATCTGCCCAACGATGGGCATGAAGAACCACCCCCCCACACACACACACAACAAACCCTAGTAGAGGATTAAGCAGAAGACAGTGGATGCGTGGATGGATGAATCAGGATAAAACATGGTGGCTTTCATCCCATTTAGTCTTAACCTTGTATTATCACCGCGGCTCTGCCCTAGAGTAGGCTACCTACCCATAATTCCCTGCCTGCCCGAATCAGGAGGAAAACCTGCCCCCACCCCGTGCAGGTGGGAGTGTGCATATAAATGGCGCCTGCAGGTAGCGCACCTGACTCCAGCAGCTCGGCGTTGCATCTCGCACACTGATGGCGTTCTCGCGTTCGCTGTCGTTCAGGCCGTTCTCCAGCCTCGCCAGCAGCCCCGGTGGGCTCGGTACCGATACTGGTACCGGTACCGGCGGCATGCTGAACGCCCCCAACACCGTGGAGGGCAAGGAGATGATGCGCGGCTTGAACGAACGTCTGAAGGGCTACCTGAGTCAGGTGAAGCTGCTGGAGGAGACCAACAGCAGCCTGGAGGCGCAGATCAAACAGGCGCTGACCGAGAAACGAACCGCAGGAGACCGAGACTGGAGCGGCTACACCAACACCATCAGCGCTCTGCGGGAGCAGGTCAACACTCACTACTTTCTGTGCTGCGAAATTTAAGGGCAATATTGTGTAACTATGCTTTTTATAGTGTTTTCGGGGACTTTGTTTTGTTATAGTTTTATATATACTGTGTATATATATATATATATATATATATATATATATATATATATATATATATATATATGCCCAGCGATGGATTGGCGCCTTGTCCTGGGTGTATCTGTTATCTTCCCAGTGCCCGAAATGTTCTCCCATATATATATATATATATATATATATATATATATATATATATATATATATATATAT
>JAFMOD010001075.1:333823-377291 GCA_019802435.1 Corydoras maculifer | reverse complement strand
ATATATATATATATATATATATATATATATATATATATATATATAATTTTTTTTTAGTCTGTGTGTGTGTTCATTTGGGACTTGTGAGGTCTGAGCCTGATTAGAGAAGGAAAGATCTAGTTAGCAAATTACATTCCAGTCTATACCAAAGGTCTTAATTATGAATGAGGTCATAGCTTAAAACGCTCTTAACTTTGTGATGTCATAAGTCAAAATAGAACAAGAACGCCACTTTGCTTGATTAATGTTTGAAGCAGATGACTGACTGAATAATCACTGACATTGTATTTCCTGAAACTAAAAAACATGGCGTAAACTTAATAACCGGCTTTAGGCATATTCTGAACATATAATTTCAGACATGATTAGTTATTAATGATTTTATTAAAACAGTTCATAAAAGCAATAAAACAGTAAACTCTAGTGCTAAGATTAAAACTTTCATTAAGGTAAAAGTTTGTCTGAAGCAGGAATTTCAGCCACACCTAAACAAAAACGTATCCGCATGCAAATGCACCAGGGAGACCTGGAATCTTGATTTACATTCCACTTTAAATAAGTGAATATTGCTGAGTTAAACAGCTTTGGGTTCAGAGATGCATGTTTTCTGCTGCGTGTTTCAAAACATGTCTGCATGAAATCTGGCGAAGATTCGGAAGTGATACCTAAATGTGAGCACAATTCTTGCAAATGGGCGTGGTCTTCCCTAGTGGTGTCAGTCCATGGGGCAAGTTGGCCAGAATTTGGATCAGGCAAGAAGAATTTTATTATCTGGGGATGTATGCCATGTTCCCGGTTCGAATCCCCATCTGGGTGGAGTTTCCATGTTCTCCCCGTGTCCGCGTGGGTTTCTTCAGGGTTCTCCGGTTTCCTCCCACAGTCCAAAAACATGGATCATGTCAATTAAGTTCTCCAAATTGCCCCATATAGAGTGTGTCTGTGTAAGTGTGCCCAGCGATACATTGGCGCCCTGTCCTGGGTGTATCTGCCCAGCGCCCGAAACGTTCTCCCCTGGATGGGCATGAGAAACCCCCCCGCGACCCTAATATAGGATAAAGCGGAAGATAATGAATGGATGAATGAATGTATGCCATGTACGCAGTATAACTGCATTTTGAATTGGATTAACCCAATCGGTTTGAACCATGTTCTCCTCTCAGTGCTGGAGATCCAGGTTTGAATCCAAATCTGGGTTTAGTTTCCCTGTTTTCCCCATGTCCATGTGGGTTTCTTCCAGGTTCTCCAATATTCCTCCCACAGTCCAAAAACATGGATTCAAGGTAAATTGAATTCTCCAGATTGCCCCATATAGAATGTGTTTGTGTGTGGGTCTGTGGAAATGAGTGTGCCCAGCGATATATTTGCGCTCTGTCCTGGATGCCTCAGCCCAGCCTCCAAAACGTTCTCCCCTGGAGGGGCATGGGAAACCCTCCCACGTGACCCTAGTAAATGATTAAGGCGAAAGATAAAGAATAAATAAATGAATAAACCAAATGGTTTAGTCCATCACAACAGTTCCAGCATCTCATGTGGCCCAACGCAAAATTATAAACCCAGATCTGGGTTTCCACACTGAAACTTTTTTTAGATGTTCAATTGAGTACTTCATGAGGTCTGACCACTATAGTCTTACAAGTCTCACTTTCTTAATATTTCTTTGGACTAGCTTTAGTGTTGATTGTCACACACTTCTACCAAAGGCATTGTTCTCTAAACCTAATTCACTCAAACTCATATTTTAGTTAATGTATTGCATTGTTTAGTTGTTAGCACGTTCGCCCCGGTTTTCTGAGTTTCCATGTTCTTTTTGTGTCTGCATACATTTGCTCAGGGTTCTATCGTTTCCTACCACAGTCCAAAAACTGGCTGCTTTAAATTGCTCCTATGTGGAGTCGCATTGCTAACAGTGGGGGCTGTCGTATTCTTATTAGGGGCAGTTGTAGGCTTGGGGTTAAAGAACCAGCCGTGCGACCTGCGGGTCTCTGGTTTGATTCCCAGTACCAACAAGCATGGCCAAAGTTCCTTAACCCCACCTAACCCTATTTGCTCCTAAATCGAACCTGAGGCAAACATGCTAACCACTAAGCCACAAGTGTCACCCTAACTAATATTTAAATGTAAGAAATAACCATTGTTAATAAGTTTAGAGGTTATAAAATAATAAAAATAAAATTCTTGAGGATGTTTTAAATAAATAGACACTGTTTAATTTCTGGTATTATAATGTTATTCACTGTTGTATTCCTGTTTATTGTATTACTGATTTTACTCCTCAATAAAAATAATAATAAATAAATTATAAATAAAAAAATGAAAAAAAAAAATAACCATTGTTGCTTAATTGCTTTAGCGCGAAACTGGGTTCTTGAGCCACAATTTCATTATTATTTCATCTCATTGAATCCTTAAATGCTTGAAGCCTTTTCTCTTTTGCTTGCAGCATCATTTTGTAAATATATGATCAACCTCATAAAGTGTCCATTTATAATGTGCATTCCCACTTTTCAGGTCGGAGACATAATGATGGAAAACGCTCGGATCATGCTTCAAATCGACAATTCCAGGCTGGCTGCTGATGACTTTAAAGTCAAGTAAGTCCATTGGGAAACATGCGTTAAGATTGCTTGTCCAATCGAAAATTAAGCCCCGCTGCTAAAATAAGATCTTTAAATAAAGGCCTCGGTGCAGACAGAGTAATCTAATCCAAGACAACGCTTAATTTAAACCTCTAAAGACATCATTACTTCTACCTACGCTGTTGAGCAAACACAGCACAGTTTACACATGGATTACTAGCACAGTGAGGCATGCACTGAGTGTGGTTGTGGGCGTGTCCCGTGGTCAGGTTCGAGACAGAGGCTGCTGTTCGGCAGGGTGTGGAACAGGACATCTCAAGCCTCCGGAAGCTGATTGACGACACAAACATGAGCCGCATGCAGCTGGAGTGTCAAGTCGAATCACTCAGGGAGGAGCTGATCTTCCTCAATAAAACTCACGAGGAGGTAATTACACCCAATGACTCACACAAATCAAATCACAAGAAGACAGTGACAAAGTGCTTTTAATAACTTATACATATAAAGTCATATGATTGGGCCACACATACGGTGGATGTGATTATTAAGGATACAGTAAACGTATTTAAAAAATAATTAATAGTATGAAACCATGTCCCATTCGTGATTTGTGCAGCACATTTCCACTGAACTACATTTAAAGGCATAATAACCAGCAGCTATACACACACACACACACATGCCCAGCGATGGATTGGCGCCCTGTCCTGGGTGTATCTGCCTAGCGCCCGAGACGTTCTCCCCTGGATGGGCATGGGGAACCCCCACCGCGACTCTAATAGAGGATAAAGCAGGAGATAATGGATGAAATGAATATATATATCCATATCCATCCATTACCTTCCGCTTTATCTTATTAATATAATATAAAGCGGGAGGGTTCCCCATGCCCATCCAGGGGAGAACGTTTCGGGCACTGGGCAGATACACCCCGGACAGGGTGCCAATTTATCGCTGGGCACTCACTCACATAAACACACTCTATATAGGGTAATTTGGAGAACTCAATTGATTTGATCCATGTTTTTGAAAACCGGAGAACCCGGAGGAAACCCACACAGACACGGGGAGAACATGGAAACTCCACCCAGATGGGGCTTCGAAACGAGAATCCCTAGCGCTGAGAGGAGAACATTCTAACCACTAAGCCACCGTGCCACACACACACACACACATTATATATATATATATATATATATATATATATATATACACACACACACACACACCAAGTCCTGTGTGGTGCAGCAGTAGTGCTAACTGTCTAGAGATTAATTAAAGTTAGAACTCTGATGTCATAGTCAACTCATAAGGGGAGTCAGAAACAACATAAATAGCCGAGTGGTTTCACACATCAGATTGATACAAGGCAGATCTGGGTATCAGCAGATGTAGGGTGTTTTTTTTACTAAAGATTCAGTCTAAAAACTGTGGGAATTGTATTTCTGAAGAACAAACAATAAGGATATAACCAATAGCATTTATCTAATGTAATATTATTAAGGAATAATAGATGAAGTAATAAACATCCGAATAAAAGTCTCTCAGATTTCCACTCGCTTTAGGTTTCCACACACTGTGAACTCCAGAGAGGAGTTGCAACATCCACATAAACAGCAACACAGAGGTGTTGACAAATAATTAAGAAACCACCCAAAGAGCAACATCCACTGCGCTGCTGTAATCTTAATGCTTAGGTGTGAGGTTTAATCCAGGCTTTTTTTCTTTCCTAACAGTTAACTCTTTATTGCGTCTGTACTTTATTCATTCATTCATTATCTTTCGTTTAATCCTAGGGTCGCGGGTTGAGGGGGGGGGGTCCTATGACCAACCAGGAGAGAACATTTTAAGCGCTGGGCAAATATGCAAATATACCCAGGACAGGGTGCCAATCTATTGCTGGGCACACTAACTTACACAGAAACACACTCTATATGGGGCAATTTAGAGCATTCAAGTAACCTTGAACCTTTTACTTAAGTAAGAGGGCGCGGTAGCTCAGTGGTTAGGGCATTGGGCTATCAATCTAAAGGTTGGCGGTTCAAATCCCAGGTCCACTGCGATTACCAATGTGGGTCCTTAAGCAAGGCCCTTAACCCTCATTGCTCCAGGGATGTTGTGATTAATCCTGTGTTCATCTATTGGATAAAAGCGTCTGCTAAATGACCAAATGTAAATGTAACCTTGAATTTTGGGCTGTGGGAGGAAACCCTTGCAGACGAGGGGAGAACATCAGTTTGGGATTAAAACCTGGATCCCAGCACTGAGAGGCGAACATGCTAACCACTAAGCCACTGTGCCACCTTGTTTGTACTTTAGTTGGACACAATTTTTTTTTGCACATAAATTCAGGTTTACAGGTACAGTTAACAGCAACATAGGGATTGGTTTTCACATTAAAATATATGTGTGTGTGTCTGTGGTTGTGTGTGTCTGTGCCCAGTAATACATTGGCATCCTGTCCTGGGTGTATCTGCCCAGAGCCCGAAACGTTCTCCCCTGGATGGGCATGGGGAGCCCACCACAACCCCTAATATAGGATTGGGTGGACAATAATAAATGTTGGGTTTTTTAGGTTTACAGCATTAATTTAAAAAATTTAGACCTTTGAGCAGCACAAAAATGTAAAGATGTAAGTAGTAGTATTTACATTTTACATGAATATGAATAGAGAACTTATATCTCAATGCCACATCCATCCATTCATTATCCTTCACTTTATCCTCTATTAGAATTGCGATGGGGTTCCCCATGCCCATCCAGGGGAGAGCATCTCGGGCGCTGGGCAGATACACCCAGGACAGGGCGCCAATCTATCACTGGGCACACAAACACACTCAGTCAAACACACTCTATATGGGGCAATATGGAGAATTCAATTGACTTGATCCATGTTTTTGGACTGTGGGAGGAAACCGGAGAACCCGGAGGAAACCCACACAGACATGGGGAGAACATGGAAACTCCACCCAGATTGGGATTCGAACCAGGAATCCCTAGTGCTGAGAGGAGAACATGCTAACCACTAAACCACCGTGCCGCCACCAATGACACATTTTAGGTAAAAAAAAAAGACCATTGTACCATGATCCTTATTTTTTTTCGAAACATTAATTTAAAAATAATAACCATCAAAAGAAAGCAAGTTGCGGTATAAAGGTTTATAGAACTTACTTTTGGAATAAAGTAAATATTATTTAAAAGCAAAACAAATATCTAAATAAACAATAGACAGGTGCGATTGAGCCCAGGTGCAGATCCAGCCCTACCCTTTCCTGCAGGTGGAGGGAAAATAAAACTTCCTCATCCTAACAGCTACATCGTCTGAGCACAGATCATGATCATGATGTTCAACCAAACACTAGCTTTATAGAATTTTATAAAGATTTTGTAAAAACACAGAAATGCATGTGCTGTATTATTATAAATAAAGACTAAACACGATGATGACTTAATGGTTACCAACTTAGAAGCAATGTGTTTCCCCAGAAACTGGGAAATCTAATATTTTGGGATCATATTGCAGTAAGTTGTATTGAAGTTTTTTTGTGATTAGTTGAAACACAGAAGGCCAGAGGGACCTGCATTACCGGTTTATGACCACCTGAAATATTAAACACACACTGCACAAGAGAAAAGAGAAAAGCATATAATGTAATGTTTACTTACACCAACAAGCCAGGCAGATTTATAGCAGGTTCTCCTCTGCAGTTGACTGCAACCTGACTCACTGGCTGTCATCTGAGCTGACCTGCCATTGGATGATGATGTAGTTTTACATGAAGTGGCATGTCTACAGAACTCATATGCCTGGCTGCTTAAGGAGGATAAACCTTGTCCTTCTAAAATTTCATTCATTCATTATCTTCCGCTTAATCCTCTACTAGGGTCATGGCTCCTTATGCCCACCCAGAGCAGAACGTTTTGGTTGCGAACAATGTACTAATAAATAAACTTGAATCAAGGATTCAAGGATTTTTATTGTCACATCACCTAGTACTGGGGTACTGTGAAAAACTTATGAGCAAGCGCCCACAACTGTGCAAAAACAAGCGATATTAACAATATAAGAAAGAAAATATACATACATTCATTCATTATCTCCCGCTTTATCCTCTATTAGGGTCGCGGTGGGGTTCCCCATGCCCATCCAGGGGAGAACGTCTTGGGCGCTGGGCAGATAGACCCAGGACAATGCGCCAATCCATCGCTGGGCACACACTCACTCACACAGACACACTCTATATGGGGCAATTTGGAGAATTCAATTGACTTGATCCATGTTTTTAGACTGTGGGAGGAAAGCGGAGAACCCGGAGAAAACCCACGCAGACACGGAGAACATGGAAACTCCACCCAGATGGGGATTCGAACCGGGAATCCCTAGCGCTGAGAGGCGAACGTGCTAACCACTAAGCCAGAAAATATAGAATAAATTTAAGATATAAATTTTTTTAAATATAAAATATAAGAAGGGTATGGAAGAGGGTGTATGTGGGAGTGTATGTGGGTGCTATTGCAGTAAATTGCAAGGTGCGGTGTGTATGTAGGTGGTAATTGTCCGAGTATAAGCAGTTCACAGTTCTATTGGCCGTTCCTTAGTCTGGTTGCCTATGGGAAGAAGCTGTTTCTAAACCGGCAGGTTCTGGTCTTTAAGCTTCTGAGCCTCTTCCCACTGGCAACTGCAAGAAAAGGCAGTGGCTGGGGTGGGTGGGGTTCATGATGCTTATATATAAAAAAATATAAACTTATATATATATAAACTAGGGCGGCACGGTGGCTTAGTGGTAAGCATGTTCTCCTCTCAGCACTAGGGATTCCCGGTTCGAATCCCCATCTGGGTGGAGTTTCCATGTTCTCCCCGTGTCCGTGTGGGTTTCCTCCGGGTTCTCCGCTTTCTTCCCACAGTCCAAAAACAGGGATCAAGTCAATTGAGTTGAAATTGCCCCATATAGAGTGTGTATGTGTGCGCATCTGTGTGAGTGAGTGTGTGCTCAGCGATAGATTGGCGCCCTGTCCTGGTTGTATCTGCCCAGCGCCCGAAACTTTATCCCCTGGATGGGCATGGGGAACCCCACCGCGAACCTAATATAGGATAAAGCGGAAGGTAATGAATGAATGATATATATAAACTAATATATAAAAACAACAATAGAACACGAAAACATGTCAAATCAAATGAAGGTACTGCTTTATAGAACTTGTTTTAGAGATGTTCAAATGGAATGCTCAAACAAGAAATAAAGTACAGGAAATATGTCCCACTGTACATATCCAAAGCAGATCACGGCCTGAACACAGAATAGACCAGGTCACCATTTTTCGATGCCGTATTGGACACACCAGACTCACCCATGCACACCTGATAAAGGGAGAATCAACACCCCCCTGTGAAACATCTACTTGTAGAATGCCCTAAGTATATACAGCACCGACGCTCTACCAAAATACCACAAACACTGAAGGAAGCACCGAAACCCACCAACACGAAAAAAGTCCTAGCCTACCTAAAGATCACCGGATTGAAGTTTCAAACATAAAATAAATTAGTATGGACATCTAGCTGCATGCCTAACCTCTCTTGCCCTGTAAATAACCTAAGAGTATACGGGACGTTAAACAAACAAAACAAACAAACTAAAGATGTTCTAAAAGATTAAGCTCGGAGACTGTGAGGGCCGGGGAAATCAGATAAAGCTCAGTGTTCTTACTCATTTAAGGTACATGTTGTTATAATCATGCTGTATTTGGGGGGAATACAAATCTCATCTCATCTTTCGTGACCCCTTAATCCTCTACTAGACCCATCCAGAAGAGAATATTCTGGGTGCTATATTTAGGGGCAATTTAGAGCAGCCAAATTACCTTAAATCCATGTTGTTATTAGACTGTGCGAGAAAACCCACACAGACACAGGGAGAACATGGAGACTCCACCCAAACTGAGCCATGAACCTGGATCCCCAGTGCTGAGAATTCTTTACAATTTTTTACAATCATATTCTGATTTGTCAGTTCATCTGCTGGGGTGTTAAAGATTCAGGGTTCAATAACAATTTGTTGGGTTTTGGCCAATCATTTTTTATTTTATTTATCACTAAAAATGTGGTCCATGGTCACGGATTCATGATTAGGTAAATGTGAGTGAGTCTGACTCTCTCCTTCTCCAACATCTGAGGTTATAAATGTTCTTCCAGATGAATAAGCAGAAATTCCTACAACCACACACTCCAACATCTTATGAAAAACATGTTAAAATAAGAATTTATAAAAGTTTTGGTAGGTTTTATATGCAAGTGTCATGTCCCAGTACTATAGATGTGTGTAATGTAATAGTAAAAATTGTGTTACGTATGTTATAAATGAACTAAACCCTTGTTGCCTTTAATGATATTGGCATACAATATAAGCCTTGTTTCTATCAATTAACAGTTTATCTATATTTCCCATGTTTCCTCATTAAGGACCTGGCTCAACTGCAGGGACAGATCCGAGCATCCAATGTGAATGTGCAGCTGCAAGCATCCAGAGGTGAGGACCTCAATGAGACTATTGACAACATCCGCAAGCAGTATGAAATAGCGACGCAGAAGAGCCAGCAGGAGACTGAGGAATGGTACCAATCCAAGGTAGAACCTTTTATCATTATCATGCTGTTTTGATAAACAAATTGGGTCTCCGTGTTAGGTTCCATGTTGCATTTATTACATGGAACAAACTTCTGCACATTTGATAAAGTGCTACGAATAACTTACAAACACTGAGACGCTTAAGAAATTATTAAGTTAAGACCACAGTGGCATATCAAATACAATTTATTTCTTTAATTGCAGCAATTTAAGACCAACAGTCATTGTATCCGTACAAAGGATGTGACAACCTATTGGTATTTCTAATAAAAATAAATCATTGATGCAGTCAATCAATTGAATAGGTAAACATGTAGTGTCATACTGTATGTTAAAGCAAGTTTGCTGTCCAGAGCTGCCTTTTAAAATTCTGTGTGGCGCAAACAATGTAAATCTGTGTTAAAGTCCATCCATCCATGATCTTCCGCTTCATCCTATATTAGGGTCACGGTGGGGTTCCCCATGCCCATCCAGGGGAGAACGTTTTGGGCGCTGGGCAGATACACCCAAGACAGGGCGCCAATCTATCGCTGGGCACACACTCACTCACACAGTCACACACTATATGGGGCAATTTGGAGAACTTAATTGACTTGATGCATGTTTTTGGACTGTGGGAGGAAAGCGGCGAACCCGGAGGAAACGCACGTGGACACGGGGAGAACATGGAAACTCCACCCAGATGGGGATTCAAACCAGGAATACTGAGCTGAGAGGCATACATGCTAACCACTAAGCCACCAGCCCGTGTTAAATCTGAAGTCATCAGATTAATTGATTTTTAATTGCTTCCAGTTACATAAGCATTATTCATAGCTTTTCGTCTAATTGTGAATGTGTTCATTTCTGCTTTTTGGTAGTTTAATAGCATGACGGCAGACGTGACCAGAAGCACCGAGGAGCTGCAACAGGGAAAGAATGAACTGAACAATCTGCAAAGACAAAAACAAGGCCTTGAAATCGAACTGCAAACTGTGCACAACATGGTAATGCACATGCACACACACACACACACACACACACACACACACACACACACACACACACTTGACGTTACATAGACTCTTTACATGTGCACGTAAGTACAGCGTGCGCATTCTGCCACCATATACTACTGTGGAAACATTTTAAAAACACTAAAATCACGATGACCCCTTAATGGTTCGAAAAAAGGGGGGCTGTTGTTCTTCAGAATTTCAAGGGTCCAGGAAGACCAGTGTTAACAACCACTGGGGCAGTTGTAGGCTTGTGCTTAAGGAACAAGCCTTGCAACCTGAAGGTCCCTGATTTGATTCCTGGTCCCACCATGTACCACGCACACAACCCCAATTGCGCTCCGGGCGCTGTGAACAAGGCTGCCCACTGCTCCGGACCCCTGTGTGGTCACTTCACTCAGTGTGTGTGTTTCTTAATATAACCTAACCATAACTATAAATATGTGGCATCCCTACAATGTAAATATTTAATAATTTTTTTTATCTCTGGTACACATATACACTAGTTAGCATGCATTATGGGGACTAAAATTTATTTCAAGAGACTCTAACCTTAACTACTATACCTACACTAACCTTACACTTATCTAACTTTAACTTTTACAAAACTTAAACCATGTTTTAAACTTTAAAGTATTTAATCCTCATTGTGGGCAGCGATCAGTCTCGACTACAAAAACCCACCCATACACCTTAGGTTTTGGCAATAGCTGAACATTTCATCAGAAATAAGAATAAAAGTTTAAATTACACGTCGTCTTTTCTGTTGATTCAAAGGCTTCTCAGGTGTTTGTACTTTGGTATGTTCTCTTTTATCCTAATGAATTAAAAAAGATTTTGGAACCAGAGACTTAATTATATTTGTTGTAATGTTTCTTTATGTTCAAAAAAAAAAGTTTGTTTACAGTTACAGAATTTAGAATACACTAATTACTGCAAAAATTAATCATCCATCCATCCATTATTTTCCACTTTATCCTCTATTAGGGCCACGGTGGGGTTCCCCATGCCCATCCAGGGGAGAACGTTTCGGGCGCTGGGCAGATAGACCCAGGACAGGGCGCCAATCTATCACTGATCACACACTCACTCACACAGACACACACACATACTGTACACACTCTATATGGGGCAATTTGGAGAACTCAATTGACTTGATCCATGTTTTTGGACCGTGGGAGGAAAGCGAAGAACCCGGAGGAAACCCACCCGGACACGGGGAGAACATGGAAACTCCACCCAGATGGGGATTCGAACCAGGAATCCCTAGTGCTGAGAGGCGCATGTGCTAACCACTAAGCCAGCCGCCCAAAATTAATCATAATAGAGTCTAAAATTATGAGCATGTCATTACTACACTAGGCGGCACTGTGACTTAGTGGTTAGCACGTCCACCTCCCAGCGCTGGGGATCCAGGTTGGCATCCCAAACTGGGTGGTGTTTACATGGTCTCCCCGTGTCCATGAGGGATTCCTTTGGGTTCTCCGGTTTCCTCCCACAGACCAAAAACCTGGATTCAGGGTAAATTTAATGCTCTAAATTGCCCCATATATTGTGTGTTTTTGTGAGTGTGCCCAGTAATAGATTGGCGTCCTGTCCTGGGTGTATCTGCCCAGCGCCCGAAACGTTCTTCCGTCTCCCCTGGATGAGCATGGGGAACCCGGACCCTTGTAGAGAATTAAGCGGAAAATATTGAATAAATTAATGAATCTCATTAATATAAGAATGGAATTTAGGTTTTATCTGGACCCTGTAGTAGGACATAAATAATGAGAGCATCTGTGGGATCAGATCTAAACGTTCTGCCTCACATCACAAACTAACCATAGAATCTGTTTGCAGAACCATTCTCTTGAAGACACACTCCAGAACACAGCAGTACGTTTTTCTCAGGACATGATCGGTCACAATGCGAAGATCCAGCAGCTAGAGGCAGAGCTCTCGGATGTCCATGCCCAAGTGACCAGACAGAGGGCGGAGTATCAAGCACTGCTTAACCTCAAGACTAAGCTGGAGGAGGAGATCAACACCTATTACCACCTTCTGGATGGCACAGGGAGAGCAAGCCATGACAGCGCAGGTGCAGGGTCAGGGTCAGGTCAAAATAATTTTTTCAGTCGCCCCGGGGCAAAGGATGACTTTAACATCAAGACTATTGGTCTGCCAGAAGATGATAATCTCAAGACTTTTGACCAGCCACAAGACGATAATGTCAGAGATGATGACACAAACGAAGATGGCAATTCGAAAGACAGCGATTTGCTTGGATTTAATGATGAAAGGTAAATAAAAGCAAATAATCTCATAAAAACTATTTACTACTAACTAAGTAAGCACGCCATTGAGGTTTGGTAATTTTGTAATTAGGGCAGCGCAGTGGCTTACCACGTTTGCCTCTCAACGCCAAGGATCCAGGTTCAAATCCCAATCTGGATGGAGTTTCCATGTTCTTTCTTTGTCCATGTGGGTTTTTTTTGGGTTCTGCGGTTTCCTCCAAAAGTCCAAATACACCTTGAATCCATGTTTATGGACTGTGAGAGCAAACCAAAGAACCCAGAGAAATCCCACACAGAAAAGGAGACAATGTGGAAACCCTACCCAGATCTGGATTCGAACCTGGATCCTCAGCACTAAAAGGCGGACTAGCGAACTACGCCACTGTCCCACCCCTAATATATATATAACAATAAGTGGTAACAACAATTATGAGTTATACTGCAAATGTACAAACCATTACAAGTGCAGTCACTGAGTACAAATGAATTATGATGTCATAATTTGCTTAGTAATTATCAAAAACATCATCCATCCATTATCCTCCACTTTATCCTCTACTAGGGTCTCGGGGGGGGGGGGTACACACTCACTCACACAGACACGCTCTATATGGGGCAATTTGGAGAACTCAATTGACTTGATCCATGTTTTTGGTCTGTGGGAGGAAACCGGAGAACCCGGAGGAAACCCACGCGGACACGGGGAGAACATGGAAACTCCACCCAGATTGGGCTTCGGCGGCAGATTTGGATGAGGCGAACATGCTAACCACTAAGCCACCGTGCCGCCCCAATGACATCTTTTAATGACATTAAAAAAAAAAATTCGCATTTTCTTCTTTAAAATTTTCATTTAAATGATAACTTTAAAATAAAATAAAAGGGTAATCGGGGTCCATGACCCATAATTTCGTTCTTATCTCATGTACCACATGTAATACTAATGATAATAAAATTTTCTTGAATCTTGAATCATATTTAACTAAATACAAATCATACTACCATCATACCAACTCATTCTCTTCTCCTTTCTTTTCTCTTAGTGTGGAATTTTCACTGGATCAGGCTCTCAATGCTGGTTAGTATCTTGTGGTGTTTACAGAACCTCGGTTCCTCTCTGGTGACTTAACAACCTGCTTGTTAAATCCTGACACCCATCACTTCTGCACTGCTTGCTGGTTGATGACAGTCTGTATTTTGGCCTGAGGCAGTCAGACTTCACATCATATATTAAACAGAAAATTACAGTGTCCTGAGAAAAAGGCAAAGGTTCAGAATATGTAGAGATTTCAAAAGAAAGTTTCATAGAACATGTGCTTTACTATCATTACATTTACATTTATATTACATTACATTTGGTCATTTATTGGACGCTTTTATCTAAAGCGACTTACAAGGTGAGCACAGGGTTAATCACAACATCCCTGGAGCAATAAGGGTTAAGGGTCTTGCTCAAGGACCCACATTGGTAACTTCAGTGGACCTGGGATTTGAACCGCCAACCTTCAGATTGACAGCCCAACACCCTAATCACTAAGCTACCACTCCTTCATTATCATTCATTCATTTATTCATTCATTTATTATCTTCCGCTTTATCCTCTATTAGGGTCGCGGGGGGCTTCCCCGTGCCCATCCAGGGAAGAACGTTTTGGGCGCTGGGCAGATACACCCAGAACAGGGCGCCAACCTATCGCTGGGCACACACTCACTCACACAGACACACTCTATATGGGGCAATTTGGAGAACTCAATTGACTTCATCCATGTTTTTGGACTGTGGGAGGAAAGCTGAGAACCCGGAGGAAACCCACGCGGACAACATGGAAACTCCACCCAGATTGAGATTTAAACTGGGAATCCCTAGTGCTGAGAGGAGAACATGCTAACCACTAAACCACCCCTCATTATCAGCTGCATCAAATTAAGTGGACAGACAGTCGTACTGAACAGTTCATGGCTCTGTTAGAATTTGCCACATTTCGATTTCATTTATTCATCCATGTTGATTCCATGTGTGCGACGCTCAACGAAGTGGAAATGCTGTCAGTTTGAAGAACATCTTGTAAATGTGAGATTGCTAACTGTTGACTTCACACAAATTAAAATTTGATCCTGGTGCCAGCATTTACCCGACAAGTCCCTGCCCCTCACACGGCACGCCCGCATCTCAACTGATCCTGATCTGGTTAAAGTTTTCAAGTTCTCACTGTACCTGTGTGGGTTTTCTCTAGGTTCTCCGGTTTCCTCCCACAGTCCAAAAACATGGTGTCAAAAAGTATTGGCTGCCCTTATATAGTGTGTCTGTGTGAGTGTCATAGTGAGTTATAATGAAGAATATTTATCTGCTTGATATATTACAGGTGGCTTAATGTTCTCCTCTCAGCGTTAGGGATTCCCGGTTCGAATCCCCATCTGGGTGGAGTTTTCATGTTCTCCCTGTGTCCACGTGGGTTTCCTCCGGGTTTTCTGGTTTCCTCCCACAGTCCAAAAACATGGTGTCAAGTATTGGCTGCCCTTATATAGTGTGTGTGTCTGTGTGAGTGTCCTCCTACGATGAACTGGTTCCCTCGTCCTGGGTGAAACCTCTGGAAGGTTATAATGAAGAATATTTATCTGCTTGATATATTACAGGTGGCTTAATGGTTAGCATGTTCTCCTCTCAGTGCTGGGGATTCCTGTTTCGAATCCCCATCTGGGTGGAGTTTCCATGTGCTCCCCGTGTCTGCGTGGGTTTCCTCCCACAGTCCAAAAACATGCATCAAGTCAATTGAGTTCTCCAAATTGCCCCAAATAGAGTGTGTTTGTGTGAGTGAGTGTGTGATCAGTGATGGATTGGCACCCTGTCCTGGGTGTATCTGCCAAGCACCCGAGACGTTCTCCCCTGGATGGGCATAGGGAACCCCCCGCGACCCTAATAGAGGATAAAGTAGAAGATAATGGATGGATGGATAGATTATATTACAGATTGAAATAGATGTAGTCATTTAATGCAGGTTATGATCTTAAAAGTTTATCTTTATCATTTTAATCATTTCATTTCTAGCATGTATTATAACATACTATGAGGCTTTAATCATGTGTTGTTTGATCCTGTGAATCTTTCTTTGCTACGCTCCCTCTCCCCGTCAAGGCCTAACTCACCTTGGCTACTGGCTAAGGTTACTAAATTAATCTGAGGTTAATCCAGGGGCGTCCTTAGACCTGGGCTTTGGGGGCTATAGCCCCGGATCAAATGAGAGCAGCTTTCTCTGCAGCCTCTCCTCAAGGAACCGAACGATTGAGTCACAGTCAGCTGTTTGTGCTTCCAAGCTCTGTGTGTGTTTGAGGGAGACATATTTTTCGCCAGTATGGGGAGTAAAGTTACCGTAATAACTGTATGTTGGCTGTAAAGAGCAGTAAGTGTAAGTGCAGAGAGAGTTTTTCTGAAGGCGCAAAGTGTCGCAAAGTTACAGTATTTTAAAGCAAAACCTTGTTAAAACTGTCTCATCTGCGACCGACTAGTAAAACGGATTCATGCTTTTCTGCCGAAGCTCAGGTTCATTTATTCAAACATTTTCATCCAAAACCGTCCTTTATTAGAACCGAGCTAAAGCCCCTGAAAACCTAAAAATGCCCCTGGGTTAATCTATGCTTACTAGTTACTGTCCCATGGAAAATATTCATTCATTCATTCATTATCTCCCGCTTCATCCTCTATTAGGGTCGCGGTGGGGTTCCCCATGTCCATCCAGGGGAGAACGTTTCGGGCGCTGGGCAGATAGACCCAGGACAGGGCGCCAATCCATCGCTGGGCACACACTCACTCACACAGACACACTCTATATGGGGCAATTTTTGAGAATTCAATTGACTTGATCCATGTTTTTGGACTGTGGGAGGAAACCGGAGAACCCGGAGGAAACCCACGCAGACACAGGGAGAACATGGAAACTCCACCCAGATGGGGATTCGAACCGGGAATCCCTAGAGCTGAGAGGAGAACATGCTACTCACTAAGCCACCGAGCCGCCCATGGAAAATATTTCAAACTCAAAATGTGTGTGGTTTTATATGTTGACATACATTGTATTGTGCAGAATGCCATTGTTTGTACCTCAAACGTTTCTCTACAACCAAAACAGTACCATCAGGATGTGTTCATTGGTTAATTTTACCTCATCATCCTCACAATACTGTACCTCAGAGAGCACACATGCTTAAAAAGAAAAGAAAACAAAGCGCACACAATAGACCTGCTCTAGGCATGGCGGTCACCATCTCAACTCAACTCAACTCAACATTATTTAAAAAGCACTTTAAAAACAACAGAAGCTGAAACACAGTGCTGTATAATGTTTAAAACCTAAAATAATTTAAAAAAACAAGAATAGAATATCCATCCATCCATTATCTTCCGCTTTATCCTATTTTAGGGTCGCGGGGGGGGTTCCCCATGCCCATCCAGGGGCGAACGTTTCGGGCGCTAGGCAGATACACCCAGGACAGGGCGCCAATCTATCACTGGGCACACACTCACTCACACAAACACACTCTATATGGGGCAATTTGGAGAACTCAATTGCCTTGATCCATGTTTTTGGACTGTGGGAGGAAACCGCAGACCCGGAGGAAACCCACGCGGACACAGGGAAAACATGGAAACTCCACCCAGATGGGGATTCGAACCAGGAATCCCTAACGCTGAGAGGAGAACATGCTAACCACCAAACCACTGTGCCGCCCCAAGAATTCAATATTCATTCATTCATTATCTCCCGCTTATCCTCTATTAGGGTCGCGGTGGGGTTCCCCATGCCCATCCAGGGGAGAACGTCTCGGGCGCTGGGCAGATAGACCCAGGACAGGGCGCCAATCCATCGCTGGGCACACACTCACTCACACAGACACACTCTAAACGGGGCGATTTTGAGAATTCAATTAACTTGATCCATGTTTTTGGACTGTGGGAGGAAACAGGAGAACCCGGAGGAAACCCACGCAGACACGGGGAAAATATGGAAACTCCACCCAGATGGGGATTCGAACCGGGAATCCCTAGCGCTGAGAGGAGAATGTGCTAACCACTAAACCACCACCGCCCCAAGAATTCAATATAAACAAAAAAAAAGATACATGAAGTAAACACTAAAGAAGGTAATTAAAACCAGTGTAAAATCATCTGTGCTACGAAGATAGGAGGAACCATTTCAAACATATTATTTCCGCATATTCAATCAAGCAACATAATGAAGGAGGACAGAAGCAACGGTGACTTACTGTGCATGCATGCGCTCTGTCTCTGCGACTTACTGCACACAGTGCACTCAACACAGCACAGCAGTTTGTAAATTCCTGATCTGAAGCCAGCCACTTAGGAATAGAGCAGCAGGAAGCCTGGGAGCCATGGGTGCAACAACAGTGTGAGAGTGTAACCACCTACTGCTCAGCGTTTAAAGACATGCACCTGCTTCAAATGAATGGCTCACCTGTGTCACATTTATTCCCACGGTTACCATAGTTTACTAAAGCAAGAGGCACAAGAAGGCATTCATTACTGTTAATAAATCATTTTCCCCCTGATTTATTCACAATAATGCACAACCTTGAGTTTTGCTTTTATAAAACATTAATTCATTCATTGCCCAGCGATGGATTGGCGCCCTGTCCTGGGTCTATCTGCCCAGCGCCCGAAACGTTCTCCCCTGGATGGCCATGGGAAACCCCCCGACCCTAATAGAGGATAAGCGGGAGATAATAGATGGATGAATAATTCATTCATTATTCTCCACTCAATTCTCCACTAGGGTCGCAGGTGTGTTCCTCATGTCTATCCAGGGCGCTGGGCAGATAGACCAAGGACAGGGCATCAATCCATCGCTGGGCACACCCTCACTCACTCATTCACACACATACTATATGGGGCAATTTAGAGCATTCAATTTGCCTTGGATCCATGTTTTTGGACTGTGGGACATACTTATATCTTCTGGGAGAACTTTGGAAATGTAGTCACTGAATCCAGATTCAAATCCTAATCTGGGTGGAGTTTCAATGTTCTCCCCGTGTCCGCATGGGTTTTCTGGGTTGTCCGGTTTCCTCCCACAGTCCAAAAACATGGATTCAAGGTAACTTGCATGCTCCAAATTGCCCCATATAGTGTATGTGCATGTGTGCCCAGTTCTAGATTGGCACCCTGCCCTGGGTGTATCTGCCCAGCGTCCAAAACATTCTCCACTAAATGGGCATTGGGAACCCCCACACGACCCTAATAGAGGATAAATTGGAAGATAATGTATGAATGCGGGCAGCACGGTGGTTTAGTGGTTTAGCATGTTCTCCTCTCAGCACTAGGGATTCCCAGTTTGAATCCCCATCTGGGTGGAGTTTCCATGTTCTCTCCGTGTCCATGTGGGTTTCCTCCGTGTTCTCCGGTTTCTTCCCACAGTCCAAAAACATGGATCAAGGTCAATTGAGTTCTCCAAATTGCCCCATATAAAGTGTGTTTGTGTGCGCCCAGTAATAGATTGGTGCCCTGTCCTGGGTGTATCTGCCCAGCACCTGAAACGTTCTCCCCTGGATGGGTATGAGGAACCCTACCCCCCCCCCCCCCCCCCCCCCCCCCACGACCCTACTACAGGATAAAGCAGAAGATAATGGATGGATAAATGCAAAAAAAACAAATGCAGCCAAAACTGGTTTCACAAAATACTAAACCAAAGTCAAAAAGCTCTGACTTTGAACAAATCCGGTTTATTTAGTTAAACTTTACCCCACAATGAAAACTATTCGCATGTTCAGAGCATCAGACGTCCTGAGTAATCCAGAAAGCAGACGGCTTGTCAGAACCAACACAAAGCCGTAACCGAACAAAAGGAGGCGAGGATCAGGGGGCTTCAATACTCACGCAGACACCTGTGCATTCAGGTTAATCCACACGCCAGACTAACGATTGTGTTTCGTCTCTGACCTCTGCAGCACCCCCCAGCCTGCCGCCTGACCCCGCTCTCATTATAAATGAGGAGGCTGCAGATGAGGAGTTGATGGCACAGAGGGAGCTGGAACTCAATGCGGCCAACATCGCCATGAACGAGCAGTACATCCCAGAGGAGATGGAAGGACAAGGAGAGGACTGCCAGGTCATCGTAGGGGAGGAGGTTTCGGCCGTCACCTCTGAATTGTGCATGGGATTCAAGGAGGAGATCAATCCTCCTGCAGTTAGTATGGAAAATAAGGAGGTCAGCGACACCCCGGAAGTCGAGGAGCTGGAGAAGAATGAGGGAAATGTCACGAGCGTAGAAGAATGCAAGGTAGAACCTGAGAAGGAGGTAAATATTGAGGAGAGCAGGGAGGAAGATGAGGAGGTGAAGATTTCAGAGGCCGGTGAGTTAGCTGAGGCGAAAGAGCCAGAGGAGGAGGAGGAGGAGGAGGTGAAAAATAGTTTTGAGGAGCAGGAGGATATGAACAGCTTGGTGAATGATAAGGAGGCAGATGAGAAGGTTAACAGTTTTGAGGAGCGTAAGGAGGAAAATAGAGAAGAGCTGAGCAGGCAGATGGAGTCTATGGTGGAAGAGGAGCGTGAGAATAAAGTGGGGGATGTGGAAGACGTGTCGGTCTGCTGAATGGTTAATTAATTGATGATTAATTAAGGATTAATTAATGATTTTCTCACTGCCACATTCCCCACTCCTGCTGACTGCTGATTGGTTTCATTACTCTGAATGGTTTAACATTTTTAACTTTTCGAACTTTTCTTCTTTCTGATGAAAATAAATCAAGTTCTAACGAAACCCATGATCGGAGTGTGATGCGTCTTATTGTTAACAGAGTGTTCGAGAACATCAGCTGATTCGTAATTGTTTAGAAGATTCATTCATTCATTATCTTCTGCTTTATTCTCTACTAGGGTCGCGGTTGGGTTCCCCTTGCCCATCCAGGGGAGAACGTTTCGGGCGCTGGGCAGATACACCCAGGACAGGGCGCCAATCCATCGCTGGGCACACACTCACTCACACAGACACACTCTATATGGGGCAATTTGGAGAATTCAATTGACCTTGATCCATGTTTTTGGACTGTGGGAGGAAACCGGAGAACCCGGAAGAAACCCCCACCGACACGGGGAGAACATGGAAACTCCACCCAGATTGGGATTCGAACCTGGAATCCCTAGTGCTGAGAGGAGAACATGCTAACCACTAAGCCACCGTGCCGCTCTGTTTAGAACATTAATTAATCAAATTATTTTGACTATTAAAAATAGACTTCAATTATTACTATACATAAGGCGAACTCAACTAGGGATTCCAGGTTCGAATCCCAATCTGGGTGGAGTTTCCATGTTCTCCCCGTGTCCGCGTGGGTTTCCTCCGGGTTCTCCGGTTTCCTCCCACAGTCCAAAAACACAGATTCAAGATGAATTGGCTGCTCTAAATTGCCCCATATAGAGTGTGTGTGAGTGAGTGTGTGCCTAGTGATGGACTGGCGCCCTGTCCTGAGTGTATCTGCCCAGCACCCGAAACATTCTCCCTTAAATAGGCATGGGGAACAGGGATTTAGTCTGTAGAATCAGTTACTGTTATAAACTCTAACTGCTACAAATCAAATGTGTGATACCTGGACTCGCTGATCCTACAAATAAATACAAATACATATACAATACCGGTCAAAAGTTTGGACACGCCCCCTTCTTGCTCCATTCTCTATTTCCTCCACTTATTATATAGATGGAGTTTGTAGTTCTACAATTACAGACTGTAGTCCATCTGTGTTCTTGCTGTTGTTAGTCCTCTGCTGGTTCTCTGTTGGTCAGGAGCATCACAGAACAGGTGTAGTTTGGGTGGTGGATTGTTTATTGTCAGTTCTGCAGTGACACTGATGTAGTGAGGGGGTTTTAGTGCAGCAGTGCTGCTGGAGTTTCATTTAAACACCTCAGTGACACTGCTGGGATAGGAATAATGACCCACCAAATAATCCCTGCTCTGTGGTGGTTCTATTGGGGTTCTGACCATTAGAACAGAGTAAAGGGGACGTACACAGTATGTACTGTAGAACACAAGGAGATGAACTACAGTCTGGAATTGGAGAACTACAAAGTCCATCTTTACAGTAAGTGGAAGGACGATACGTGGAGCAAAAATGGGGTGTGTCCAAACTTTTGACTCTTACTCAGATATACACACTAATATATTTAAAGCAGAAACTAGGAAGAAAAAAAAACACATGGTTGTGATTGACACAGAGAAATTTGTCTTTTCTATAAGACTCATTTATTTTTCAGCGAACAGGAAAACTGATACAAAGACGATTTGCACATATGAAGCAATACTGCATGGAACAACATTTCTCTGATTGGACGTCCTAAAGGAGACGAGGGAAAGCAAAAAGTACAAAACAAGTCAACTTAACTGCGAGATGTGTGGAAACTATTTAGCAGACCAGAAGAATTCCAATGTTTTCATTAAAACCAGTGGCGTGAAGAATTCGCTTTGAATTCTCATGATGGACTCGAAAGCATCTAGCGTGTCGGTCTACAAGCGTTATCCAAAATTTGCTGTCTTCTTAGTGACCAGGCTGCATTAACGGGTCACAATTGAACTGGTCCTGTAGGTGAAGATTGGTCTCTGTACCATATTAGCGAGAAAATGTTTTGCCTCTGTAAAACAAAATATTAGAATTAGCAATTCATTCATTCATTCATTTATTATCCTCCGCTTTGTCCTCTATTAGGGTCGTGGGGGGTTCCCCATGCCCATCCAGGGGCAAACGTTTCGGGCTCTGGGCAGATACACCCAGAACAGGGCACACACTCACTCACACAGACATACTTTATATGGGGCAATTTGGAGAATTCAATTGACTTGATCCATGTTTTTGGACTGTGGGAGAAAACTGGAGAACCCGGAGGAAACCCACGTGGACACGGGGAGAACATGGAGACTACAACCAGATGGGGATTCGAACCGGGAATCCATAGTGCTGCATCTATCGCTGGGCACACACTCACTCACACAGACACACTCTATATGGGGCAATTTGGAGAACTCAATTGACTTGATCCATGTTTTTGGACTGTGGGAGGAATTAGCAATTTAATATAAAAAGTGAGTTATACAACAATACTGAAAATAATCGCACAAACCACACAGCCTAATGGGTCTACATACACACAAACTGTTATTTACTTGTTTATTATTTTTTTTATTCTATAAGATGTTGGTCCTATTCTCCTGCTTTTTCATTTTTATTATTGTTTTTCTTCTTATATTGTAAGTGCCATGTGTTTCTTGAAAGGCGCGTATAAATAAAATTCTATTATTATTATTATTATTATTATTAATAATACAGTGGAAATTCAGTTCTCGTTGACTTTGGATATCACTAGATTCTGCGTTCATCCATTTTCTCTATAATATATATATATATATATATATATATATATATATATATATATATATATATATAAATAAAATTGCGTGCTCTTGTGCCCAGCGATGGATTAGCGCCCTGTCCTGGGTGTATTTGCCCAGCGCCCGAAACATTCTCCCCTGGATGGGCATGGGGAACCCCACCGCGAACCTAATAAGGATAAAGTGGAATATAATGGATGAATGAATGCATTGAAATCACTGTGCTGGCATGGTGCCGAGGGCGCGGTTGCTCAGTGGTCAGGGTGTTGCTCTATCAATCTGAAGGTTGTGGGATCAAATCCCAGGTCCACTGAAGTTACTAATGTGGGTCCTTGAGCAAGACCCTTAACCCTCATTGTTGTTGTGATGTTGTGATGAACCCTGTGCTCACCTTGTAAGTCACTTTGGATGAAACCGTCTGCTAAATGACCAAATGTATGTCACTGAAAGTCCTGCACTTGTGTTCCATTGAATTTTCTTACCCGCTGCATATAGACGGAGCCAGATCAGATGCACTAATCAACCTCCCTGATCAATCAATCAATCGCTTCTGCCTCTCCTGCCCATCAGCATCACCACACTGAACGTTCGGCAAGATCCCTCTTTTGCTTACCCCGTTACAAAGTTTTGCTTTTCTTATGCCCTTAAAAGCAGCCTTTAATTGTGCTTGTTCAGACACTACGAAATCTTAGTCACATCCTGGAAGTTGACATTGGAAGGGTCTGCGCACAATCCCAACCTCTTAAGCAAATAGATGTATTTTGCAACATCAGCGTTTACAGCACGACCTCCTACCCCATTATGACTAATGTTGCTTTACACTCTCAGTCATGAGAATCTGCAGATGTTAAACAATACATATCTGAAGCATCCACCCTGACCACATCCTGTAATCTACACATTCCTATAAGCACTGGCTCCAATTTACAGAAACGTAAAGCTGTAAAAATTCCACTATCCATGCAATGTATACAATTTTCAGCCTAAGCCACACAGAGCGTCGCCTTGAGCAAAGAGGACTGTTAACAAAACAGATTGTGAGTAAATATTAACAAGGAGGAAACTCAGAGGTAATAAAATCCCCCTCTACTCTGGAATTCATGGCCATAAAACAGAGCAGTGGACCAAAAAACACAACGCTTCCTCTTACGCCCCATAAAAGAGACAGAAAGCCTAAAAAAGGAAACACTGACATTACATTTGGTCATTTTATCCAAAGCGACATACAAGTATCCCAACTTGATGGCTTGGATCAGAGCACAGGGGTGGCTATAATACAGCATGGTCCCTCGAAGCAATAAGGGTAGAGGGTCATGCTTAATGAACCACATTGGTAACTTCAGCGTACCTGGGATTTGAACTCACAACCCTTGGATTGCTTGCACAACACTTTAACCACTGAGCTACCACACCCTTACACTCCACTAACTTACATTTGGTCATTTAGCAGAAACTTGTTGTTCAAAGCGACTTACTAGTATCCCTTACTTGGAACACAGCGTTGGTACAGAGCCCCTGGAGCAAGGAGGGTTGAGGGTCTTGCTTAAGTGTCCACATTGGTCACTTCAGTGAACTTGGGATTTGAACCCACAGCCTTAAGATTGATAGACCAAGGGTGTGGTAGCTCAGTGGTTAGGGTGTTGGGCTATCAATATGAAGGTTGTGGGTTCGAATCCTAAGTCCACTTAAGTTACCAATGTAGGTGCTTGAGCAAGACCCTTAACCCTCATTGCTCCTGGGTTGCTGCATCAACCCTGTGTTCTGACCGCAACCAAGTTGGGATACTAGTAAGTCACTTTGGATAAAAGTGTCTGCTAAATGACCAAATGTAAATTACCAAATGTAGACCAACACACCCCACTAACCAACAATACATTAGGTCATTTAGCAGACGCCTTTATTCAAGACGACACAAGTATCTCAACTTGACGGTTGGTGTCAGAACACAGAGTTGGTCATACAGCATCCTTGCAGCAATCAGGGATAAGTTTCTAGCTCAGGGACCAACATTGGTAACTTCAGTGGACCTAGGATTTTACCCCACAACCTTCAGATTGACAGCCCAACACCCAAACCACTGAGCTACAACTCCCAATTTGGAGGTGCTCCCTCATATACAACCATGGATCACCATCAAGGTATTAAGTGAGGGTCCAAGTTTAAAACCACTTCAGGGAATGGTGAGTAAATACCAACACAAAACCACAGCAGTGTCTACATTCTATTCATTCATCCACTGATTGGACAAGAAGAGATGATGTAATCCTTAGTAAACCATTAATAACAGCTTCAAGGATGTTTCCTAATACCCAGTACCCATGTCACACCTAGACTAGTGCAGACTAGACATTAACCCTCTACAAAAAAACAGCTTCTCGACTGTCAGTCTGTTTACAGACCTGAAATAACGCACCACAGCACAACAGTGATAACATGCAACAAGCCTTTTATAAAAAAAAGAAATAAATAAAAATAAAAATCACTGCTGATATCTACAACCCATGATCTTCTAATCACCAGCACGGTCCATTAGACTTCTACCCAAATCTTAAACTATAACTCAGCAGCACTGATTTATACTGTACTGTATATCTGTATTTGGTTTATTTATAGGTTTAATGTCTTAACAGCTGAACCTTAATTTAATGCATCAGCATTATTTTGATTGTGATGGGATTTGAAACCCAAACAGACATGAGGAAGACCTGCCAATTCCACCCAACAACACAAACACCGGTTCACGCCATGCAAGATGGTGTCACAGGAAACTTCTGGGCAATTTATTTGTGCCTTGATGACGATGTTAAAGAGTTTTAACTAGTTTTTTTTAAAGCGGCAAAAAATATTCTTCCGCTTTGTCCTATATTGGGGTCGTGGGGGGGGGGGGGTCCCTATGCCCATCCAGGGGAGAACGTTTCGGGCACTGGGCAGATACAACCAGGACAGGGCGGCAATCCATCGCTGGGCACGTACACACACAGACACGCACACAAACACACTCTTATGGGGCAATTTGGAAAACTCAATTGACTTGATCCATGTTTTTGGACTGTGGGAGGAAACCAGTGAACCAGGAGGAAACCCACGCGGACACGGGGAGAACATGGAAACTCCACCCAGATGGGGATTCGACCCGGAAATCCCTAGTGCTTAGAGGAGAACATGCTAACCACTAAGCCACCATGCCGCCGACAATAAATAAATAAACTAAAATCACACCAAAAGGGAATTGAACTCGGACGTTACTGCCGCTGTGAGGAGAGCAGTACTCTCAGTGCTGGGGATCCAGGTTCGAATCCCAATCTGGGTTGAGGTTCCATGTTCTCCCAGTGTGTGCATAGGTTTTCTTCCACAGTCCAAAAACATGGATTCAAGGTAAATTGCCCTGATTTTTAATTTCCCTTATAGTGAGTGTGTGCCCAGCGATGTGTTTCACCCTGATGATTATTCTTATTTAGTTTAGTTTTGCTGCAATACACACATTTCTGCCCAGTGATGGATTGGCACCCTGTCCTGGGTCTATCTGCCCAGCGCCTGAAATGTTCTCCCCTGGATGGGCATGGGGAACCCCACTGTGACCCTAATATAGGATAAAGCAGGTGATAATGAATGATTACACACATTTCCCTCTGGGATTAAAAAAGTGATTGATCAATCTGTCTTCATCAGGGTGCATCTGCCCAATCCTTCCACCCCCCCTTCCCCCACAACCCTCCCTTGTCTGTCAGTCTGTCTTTGGTGCATCTGCCCAATGTCTGAAACATCCTCCACTGCAACTACTCCCACGGACTCTTCCACCTCCCCTTCCCAAACGGACCCCCCCCCCTCCATCCCCCCCGCCCCTTACCCCACGGTGTTGGTGCATGATGCTTGTGCATGAAAACACTTACGAGATGGTCTTCATCTCTTTCTTCTCAGCATCAGGACGGGCGCGATTCAGTACCTTTAGGAAGTCGGAGGTCTTGGCTCTCATGCGGGTGTGGATGTAAGCCTAAATCAGAAAAGACAAAACAGACACTTTACATTGGTACGTTTTTAAACTACACACTTAAATGTGTGTAGAAAAAGATAAAAGTGTTAATATTTAAAACATCAATATCATTAAAACTGAAAACTAGTAAAACAAAAAGTTAAAAAATTCAACCCTTTTTATATTTATTTTAAGGGAAAATCAGTTACTCAAAAAATAGCTTGAGAAAAGTGCATGATCAGATGTAGATTTTTTTAGTTAAGGGAGAACATACAAATTCGACACATAAAGGAGCCCTGAGTGTGAGGATCAAGTCTACCCTTTTGTGTAAAAGAAATGAAAATATTTATTTATGTCTGTCTGTCTGATGGTTAATGTACAATTACTGTCTGATTGTTGAGATGTTTTGAAGTTTGTGTGTGTGTGTGTTTAATCTTGTTTATATATAATATATATATAATTTTTTACATTCATAAAAATTCACTTTTTGAACGTGCAAAATATAAATATATAAATACATTCACTCAGGTTGTACAGTTTTATACACTCTTGTATATAAATTCTTTTTTTTCTTTCAAAATGTTTGTAATTTGTAAATTATAGTGCTATCTTTTGAATCTCTTTATTTGTGTAAATTTAAGTATGTGACACCGAAAGTATGGCACCTCAATATTGCTTTACCTGCTATATATATACATATATGATATGATATATATATACACACACACACACACACACACATATATATATATATATATATATATAAGACAAAGAAATCACCTTGGAGCATTTTATGTGGTAATGCAGGTAATCACGGAAGGTGTGGATAAGGTTGATGGTGTTATCTCTGGCATTGGCATTGGTATGACGAGGGAACAGGACTGCGGGAGAACAGATGTTACTATTAATACATTACACAGGCTTTTCATGTCATCATATTCTATTAAACTGATAACACAAACACACAAAGAATCAAATAACAGCAAAAGCAAAGTTTACCATACCCTAAAATACCATATAGATAGACTTTGTAGTTCTAAAATTACAGACTGTAGTCCCATCTGTATTCTTGTTGTTGTTAGTCCCCTGTTGGTTCTCTGTTCTCTATTGGTCAGGAGCATCACAGAACAGGTGTAATTTGGGTGGTGGATTGTTTATTGTCAGTTCTGCAGTGACACTGATGTGGTGGGGGGGTTTTAGTGCAGCAGTGCTGCTGGAGTTTCATTTAAACACCTCAGTGACACTGCTGGGATAGGAATAATGACCCATCAAATAATCCCTGCTCTGTGGTGGTTCTATTGGGGTTCTGACCATTAGAACAGAGTAAAGGGGATGTACACAGTATGTACTGTAGAACACACACAGATGGACTACAGTCTGGAATTGAAGAACTACAAAGTCCATCTTTACAGTAAGTGGAACTGAAAAAATGGACAATAAGTGGAACAGAAAAGGAGGCGTGTCCAAACGTTTGACTTGAACTGTATATACTGTTTGTGTACACACAAAAACACACAGTGGCATGACGTTGTTGATTAAGTGGAAACATGCTGTAAAACAGCACTTACCAAAAGTGATATAGCCAATGTTGTCTCCGACCGCAGCATCCGTGTCCTTCAGCTCCAGAGGAGGTTCTCTGTGGCTAAAGAGTACCTGAGGAGCGGTGTGACTCGCACGCCGACCCTCCTTGAACTCCTACACATACACACAGAAATGAAAGATCAAGACCCAAAAAATTAATAAATAAACTAAACCCGTGTTCTGAATGCTTCACTCGTATCTCATTCAGTATTTCCGACAAAGCATCTACTACAGAGTAAACTGACTTGAGCACAAGCATTCAGTATCAGAATAACAATTTGAACACATACTGATTTATAATATACCCCAGAGAGTTGTGACAGCTCCTTCTTTCTGCTACAAAAGCAAACCAATAAAACACTAATACATGGTACAAAAAACAAGATTAATTTCGGTTAGGAGGAACAAAATATTGACCAAATGCTACTTCCATCCATCCATTACCTTCCGCTTTATCCTCTATTAGGGTCGCGGGGGGGGTTCCCCATGCCCATCCAGAGGAGAACGTTTCGGGCGCTGGGCAGATAGACCCAGGACAGGGCACCAATCTATCACTGGCACACACTCACACAGACACACTCTATATGGGGCAATTTGGAGAACTCAATTGACTTGATGCACATTTTTGGACTGTGGGAGGAAACCGGAGAACCCGGAGGAAACCCACGTGGACACGGGGAGAACATGGAAACTACACCCAGATAGGTTTTCGAACCGGGAGTCCCTAGCACTGAGAGGAGAACATGCTAACCACTAAGCCACCGTGCCGCCCCAAATGCTACTTGCAGAATGAACATAACAGTAAAAAACAGTAAAAAAGCTTTTGATATGTTTCTTAGTGAGTTTTTTTGCTATGTGAATAGAATGCATTGTTTTACCGCTGAACAGACATCTGGCTTAGATGAAAAGCTTAGAGCTTAACACATTCACTTCTCAGCGTTAGGGAATCCCAGTTCGGATCCCAAGTTTCCATGTTCTCCCCGTGTCTGCGTGGGTTTCCTCCGGGTTCAGCGGTTTCCTCCCACAGTCCAAAAACATGGATCAAGGTCAACTGAATTCTCCAAATTGCCCCATATAGAGTGTGTGTGTGTGAGTGAGTGTGTGCCAGCAATAGATTGGCGCCCTGTCCTGGGTGTATCTGCCCAGCGCCCGAAACATTCTCCCCTGAATGGGCATGGGGAACCCCCCGCAAACCTAGTAGAGGATAAAGCGGAAGATAATGGATGGATGCGCATGTATCTACCATCGCATTTCACAGCTTATACTTCATTACTAAAACATCACAACATTTATCAGTCACATAGAACCTGCCTTTAGTTAGTACTTCTCAAAACTTGTTCTTCAGCTTTAAAATCATTTGGCTTTAGTCTCATTTGTATGTCACTTTGGATAAAAGTGTCTGCCGGATGAACAAACACAAACGAACATGTTTACAGCTTCAGGCAGTTTGTCAATTTCAGCACATTTACCAAATCCAGAACCAAATTCAGTTTTCATGTTAAAATTAATTAAAGCAATAAGGCACAAAAGGGCGTGCAATATTCACTGCTTCACTGCTTGAGGAAACGGCATAATACCAACAGCACAAGAGGCTAGTGGTTCATAGTAATCAAGAAGATAGAAGATGTCGAATAGTCATAGTGAGTGTGCTGATGCGAGCAGTGAGCAGAGTCACACGCTCATAGAGTCAAGATCAAGCGTCAAAGATGAGCCGCAGTCCCATGCTAACACGCATTCACAAGTGACTGACTGTCCAAAAGGTCCTGATTCAATTGAACGTCATTTCAGTGTTCGCTACAAGAAGTGGAAGGAAGTCATAAGTGCATTCATCCATTATCTTCCGCTTTATCCTCTATTAGGGTCGCAGGGGGGTTCCCCATGCCCATCCAAGGGAGAACGTTTCAGGCGCTGGGCAGATACACCCAGGACAGGGCACCAATCTATCACTGGGCACACACTCACTTACACAGACATACTATATGGGGCAATTTGGAGAACTCAATTGACTTGATGCATGTTTTTGGACTGTGGAAGGAAACCGGAGATCCCTGGAGGAAACCCACATGGACACGGGGAGAACATGGAAACTCAACCCAGAAAGGGATTCGAACCGGGAATCCCTAGCGCTGAGAGGGGAACATGCTAACCACTAAGCCACTGTGCCGCTTTATAAGTCAACCAAATTATAAATGGACAGTGTATATTGAGTTCGTACTGCTGCTCTATAGGTGCTGTGGCCATCCTGTGTTCTGACGTCAACCATAAAGTTGGAATACTCGTAGGTTGCTTTGGATAAAAGCGTCTTCTAAATGTAAATGTAACTGTATGAAGTGGAAAACCTGTAGAGATCACTGAGAACAATCTGCAAACCAGTTTCACTTACACCTCCAACCCTAAGTTAAGTTCTTAAACTTCCTTTTTATTAAACTTCAATATTTTGTTCTAACCAAAATTAATCTTGTATTTTGTGCCATGTATTAGTGTTTTATTGGAGAACGTTCACATACTTTTGACCATATAGTGTGACCCAGTACAAAAGCCAGGATTCATACATGTTCTGATCTGATCCACAACAACTGGTTGTTTAAATGATGCAAGTTCTGGAGTTTTTCTCTCCTTTTTAAAAAAAAAAACCCTTTATAGCAATGTAGAAGCATGACCGCAAACTAAAAAGAAAGCATGTAGGAACTCGGCTACTCTGATGAAAACTTTTTCACTGGGGGAATTCAAGCAAAACCAGATTTCACTTCGAAACCTTGATGTTAACATCGGACAACAGACATTCCCTCCATCAAAATAATGTGAAGATGGTTTTGGAATTTTACAAGCAGTGGCAGGCAGAGTTATGTGGAACACACACTCCACTACAGCTCCCCGGTTCCACTTTTGTTTTGTCCGTCCGGATAATCTCTGAGGAAAACAGACCTGCATGAAAACTTTTCCAATGATGACATCATCGTCGTCCTTGAAGACGGTGCTGAACACAACAGTAACGCGATCCTTCTTTGCCTCCACATACCTGGAACAAGAAAGGATCCCAACAATGTTAAGGTGACAGAGTGATCATGATTAAAAGCAATGAACAGATACATGAAAAATGTGTTACCAAATATATGTGAACACGCCAATGATTTTTTAAACTTATTCTTTATGTTTATGAATACGCGGTTGATGCAGATACACCCAGGACAGGGCACCAATCTATCACTGGACACACTCACTCACACAAACACACTCTATATGGGGCAATTTGGAGAATTCAATTGACCATGATGCATGTATTTTGGACTGTGGGAGGAAGCCGGAGAACCCAGAGGAAACCCACACGGACACGGGGAGAACATGGAAAAAAACGGCGGCTTAGTGGACATCACATCTGCCTCTCAGTGCTGAGGATCCAGGTTTAAATCCCAATCTGGGTGGAGTTTTGGTGTTCTCCTTGTGTCTGTGGAAACTGGCTGCACTAAATTGTCCCCATATAGTGTGTGTGTGTGTTTGGTGCCCTGTCCTGGGTGTACCTGCCCAGCGAAATGTTCTCCCCTGGATTGGCATGGAAACAGATGGTTGGAAAGAACCTGTAACCTGATATTAATAGCAGACAGAAGGTCTTCTTGTTCCTGTTAGGAACAGTGTGGGGATGATTTGCATATTTGACTTGGCACAGTTTTATACCGGATGCCCTTCGTAGTGCCATCCTTTAAACTGCACCGATCCCCACCCCCAAGGAGAATTTCGTGTCTCTAATTTACCCATGGAGGAAACTACAGACCTCAAAGAAAACCCTCACAGGCAGAGGGAGGACATGCAAACTTCCCACAAAAAAGTGATTTGTCAAAATCCCTCCACAAGACATTTTCAGTCTCGATACTGCTCCTTACGATTCCAATTTTTAGCCCCTGTTAGGATCAGCAACTAAGATCGCATCACTTTTTTCAAACTCTTATATGAACCAAAGCATTTATTTGATCTTTACCACAAAGGCTTTAACTTCGATTATAAAACAGGTAGTTCTGCTCTTTAAATCTAATTGGCTGAGCCGTTGGTCCAGCCATGTTATTGACATTAACTCACACCTCTGAGCGCTTTACATTCGTATCAATGCGTGATATACTATACATTATTTTCCAGATGTTTTTAATAAACTTTGGCTACTAGACAGCAGGATTTGATTGTTACAGAAACTGGAAACCTGTTACGCAGGGACAGCATTCACTGTAAAACCGGACTAGATTACATTGTGAAAGACTAGATATTGCTTTCAATAAACACAATTATAAATCAAACCTTGTTTTTTTATTATAGTGTGTTTGTAAACATGTTATAAAAGCAATAAGACACTCGAGGTTGTGAAATATTGTGAATAAATCACAAAAAGAAAGGAGTAGCTGTACTCCACTACCCGTCAGGCCTCATAACTCTCTTTCCTGTGATTTATTCACAATTAAGCACAACCTCTCGTACCTTATAGCTTTAGTCTTAACTGTGTGAAATCACCTACATGGACTCGTCATCTCTGTAGTGCACGACGGCCCTTTGCTCTCCCTCGCGTCCCTCCTCCTGAAACTTGAAGTACTTTTCGAAGACGGAGGCAAAGCAGTTTCTCTTCAGCATGCCTGCCTGATGGATCACATCCTGCTTGTTGGGTGGCAGAGCATCCAGGTCAAAAAGCAGAGAGACGTTGTAGCCTGTAGCAAAAATAAAATAAAATGCATGTAATGTACAAATAAACCACTGCATTCCTTTAAAGGTGAATTAAAGATGGCCATTTTGTAATACTCTGGATCATTTACATTTACAATTGGTCATTTAGCATTTAGGGTTCACAACATCCCTGGAGCAATGAGGGTTAAGGGCCTTGCTCAAGGACCCACACTGATAACTTCAGTGGACCTGGGATTTGAACCGCCAACCTTCAGATTGATAGCCCAACGCCCTAACCACTGAGCTATCGCTCCCCCTGGATCAAAGACTTAAGAGCCATATTTTAGCCAACTATGGAGAGGTGACAACTGCGCAGATTGATTTAGTGATGTAGCCTGTCTTTGCTATCACAAAGGCAAAAAAATGGCATGTCCTATCTCTCTTAATGATTGAGTGTGTTTTGGGTGTAATGTACAATCTACCAATCAGCCGATGCCGTTCCCTTTATGTAACGGATGCACACTCACTTTGGCGAATTGCTATTTGCTATTGCCCTGTCCTGGGTGTATCTGCCCAGCGCCCAAAATGTTCTCCCCTGGATGGGCATGGGGAACCCCCCTGCGACCCTAATAGAGGATAAAGCGGGAGAAAATGAATGAATAATGAACGTCGCAGTGTGCAATGCCGATATTTTAAGTTGATATAGATTAATGATGTTTTAATTTGTATTCTATTTATTGTTGATGTAAAGCAACCTACACGTTGTGGGTTTGTGCACTGCTGTGTGTCCATGTGTGCGCAACAAGCAGGTTGTGTTTTTATTCACCACCAAGATAATGAACCTTTGACTGTTGATGTCAGTTTAGTCTGTTTTTGGTCGGTGGTGGTTGCTGATTTGGTTTTTCTTCACCAAAACAGCAATATGCCAGAAATGTACCTGAACAAGGGAGGCATGGTGGTTAGCACGTTCGCCTCTCAGCGCTAGGGATTCCCGGTTTGAATCCCAATCTGGGTGGAGTTTCCATGTTCTCCCCGTGTCTGCGTGGGGTTCCTCTGGGTTCTCCGGTTTTCTCCCACAGTTCAAAAACATGGATCAAGTCAATTGAATTCTCAAAAATTGCCCCATATAGAGTGTGTCTGTGTGAGTGAGCGTGTGCCTAGCGATAGATTGGCGCCCTGTCCTGGGTCTATCTGCCCAGCGCCTGAGATGTTCTCCCCTGGATGGGCATGGGGAACCCCACCGCGACCCTAATAGAGGATAAAGCGTGAGATAGTGAATGAATAATGAATGAATGTACCTGAACAAAGCCCATTTGAAGAATACCATAGGGGTGATATATTTACAAGCAGCGTTGCTATTTAAATGATACAAGGCATGAAAATAGACTGTTGGCGAGGGGTAAAATAGCAAATAGCATCACGATGTGCCTTATGCTGGATGTCAGATGGGGCCATCAGTCTTGATCAGTACTTTTTGCACAGAAAGCATAAAATAAATTTAAAAAATTGCATTTTTAAAAAGTGATGATTTTAATGTGAAGGATTAAACTAAATAAATACAAGTGAAATACAGGAACAGTGTTCTGAATTCTCTGTGTTCTAATAATGACAAAAAGTCCAACGACTGGTTGAGGTATGATTGCTCTTGACATTAACAAAAAACAAAATCTGTTCTTACCATTTTCGGGTGATACAAGAAAGTTTCCATACACCCTCTTCAGAAGCTAAAAGGGAGAAAAAGAAATGTTAGTTTAGTACTTTTAATGACTCGTTCAGACAACGAGAGATTTTTACATACATCAATAAAAAAAATTCAGGACTTAAACCAAAAAAAAAAAAAAAAAAAAAAACATCCATTGCATGGGGGGCCGCACATCTCGGGCGCTGGGCAGATACACCCAGGACAGGGGGCTAATCCATCGCTGGGCACACACTTACTCACACAGACACACTCTATATGGGGCAATTTGGAGAACTCAATTGACTTGATCCATGTTTTTGGACAGTGGGAGGAAACCAGAGAAGCTGGAGGAAAGCCATGCGGATACGGGGAGAATCCGGGAATCCGGGAGAGGAGAACATGTTAACCACTAAGCCACCGTGCCGCCCAAAAAATAATAATAAAATAAAATAATAAAAAAAAGTCAGAGGGCGGCAGAGTGTCTTAGTGGTTAGCATATTTGCCTCACGGTCCTGGGGGTCCAGGTTCGAATCACAATCTGGCTGGTGTTTCCATGTTCTCCCCGTGTCCATTTGGGTTTCCTCTGGATTCATCCCACAGTCCAAAAATAGGGATTCAAAGTAAATTAAATGCTTCAAATTGCCTCATATAAAGTGTGTGTGTGAGCATGTGTGTGCCCAGCGTCCTGTCCTGGGTGCATCTGCTCAGTGCCTGAAACCTTCTTCCCTGGATGGGCATGGGGAACCCCGCTGCGACCCTAGTAGTGGATTAGGTCGAATGAATTAAAGAAAAAATGAATTAAATCAGGATTTCAACCAAAAATAAAGCTTCCATCCATTCTAATCCCACATTCTGACTATCACTTATAATAAACAAGAGATTTTGTAATGCCAACCCAATTGAGCTGATGACAAATGATGTAAACTTCACACACAGCACGAATGCATGACATGTAAAAACAAACTGCAAACGGACGGCGTTATCGGCTCAGTTATGAGACAAGAAACTCGGGTAATGCAAACATTGGCGAGAGTTAATCAAGCTTAATTATGTCTGCTTAAAACCATTCACGACATTAACGTCCAGCTCTGAAGGGCCAAAGCTTCAGCCAGTGGATTCCACCTCGCTGCAGTTTCAGTGTTTGCATTTAATTTGCATGAACCATGGCGGAATCTTCTTTTCATCAATAATCCAATATTTGAATATTTGGTTTGCATCATCTGACCAAAGTACCACACGCTGTGTACCCAGCAGACAGCTGGAGTCTTATTTAGACCAAAGTTTAATTATTATCCTTTTAGCAAATTCATTCATTCATTATCTACTGCTTTATCCTCTATTAGGGTCACGGGGGGTTCCACATGCCCAACCAGGGGAGAATGTTTCGGGCGCTGGGCAGATACACCCAGGACAGGGCGCCAATCCATCGCTGGGCACACACTCACTTAAACAGACAGACACTATATGGGACAATTTGGAGAAATCAATTGTCCTTGATCCATGTTTTTGGACTGTGGACGGAAACCGGAGAAACCGGAGGAAACCTACGCAGACACGGGGAGAACATGGAAACTCCACCCAGATTGGGATTCGAACCGGGAATCCCTAGAGCTGAGAGGCGAACATGCTAACCACTAAACCACCATGCCCCACTAAGCCACCTAAAAGCTAGACTTACAGCAAATTATTAAGTAAATTTATCAAACTGAAGTTTTGTTAAGTATTGCGTGATCTGTATTTTTAAGGAGTGGACAAGTTCGTTAAACTTCGTTACTTCCTCTGTCATCATTGAGTCAGTTCCTGTTGTAAAACCTTAAAATAGCTCCTGGGTCTTACAAGCACAACTGACTAAACAAAGTCAATATTCAAGTGCAACTTCACCAAAATTATTTACTTTTATGTAAAAATAATGTTATTTACAGCATCATTTCACCCAAATGCACCACAGGAGGTCATTCTTACCCGTGGACATCAAACTGTAACTCCTCATTTAGTAATACAATTTTAATATCAGAATTATGATTAATTATGATTCAAATGTACAATATTAGGGTGGCACGTGGGTGAGCATTAGGTTAGCACACATCTGGGTGGAGTTTCCATGTTCTCCCCGTGTCCGCATGGGTTTCCTCAGAGTTCCCTGGTTTCCTCCCACAGTACAAAAACATGGACTCAAGGTAAATTAAATGCTCTAAATTGCCCCATATATATTGTGTTTATGTGTGTGTCTGTGTGAGTGAGTGTGTGCCCAGCGATAGATTGGCGCCCTGTCCTGGGTGTATCTGCCCAGCATCCGAGACATTCTCCCCTGGATGGGCATGGGGAACCCCCTCCCCGACCCCAGTAGAGGATAAAGGGAAGGTAATAAATGAATGTGAAAAATTATAATACTGTATAAAAGGACACACAGTGCAATATATCTTTAATTTAAAATATAACTCACTGGGTTTTATCTGCAATCTCAGTGGAATGTGCTTTTTAAATGCTTGAGAAATCCTGCTTTTGATATCATGTGTGGCCATTTGCTCATGGAGCTTAAAATGTAAACACTCAGACTGATATGCAGAACAACTGTGTGAGCAGGTGATCAAATCCAAACTGCACTAGAAGTCTCTTTCTGAGCCAACAGGATGGAGAGAACTAAACCCATGTGTGTTTGAAGGCAACAGTAAAGCCTGGTGGAGGTTTTTAATCAAATACATTTTTTTTTTGGATTGGCTGCAAAATTATAAAAACAAATGTGAAATAAATAAATAAATTAATGTGAAAGTAAATGAAAATAAATGTTCTCCCCTGGATGGGCAATGAGAACCCCCCGCCCCACACACACACACATCCCTTGTAGTGTATGAAATAAAAGATAATGAATAAATTAATAAATAATACATAGTCTTTAAAGAGAAGGCTACCTCATTGCTGTAGTATAAATGTGTAATAGGAAACTCATACCTCATCAGCACCATGCTCCTGCAGTTCCTTGTAGAACTTGAGAGAGATGCTGACCATAACCTTCGTCTTGTCGCCATTTGGATTGGAGATGTGATAAAGCACACCATCAAAGTCTGAAAAACAAATCAAACATGCAAAACATTTTAAATACAAGAAACGTGGACAACGTACACATACAGAGGTATACATTTAATAACCACTATTTAAATCCCATGTGAGCAGCTTCCACAAACTCCAACATTTATCATTTTCACGTATGAACCTGCAGATTCAGTTTTAAATACAAACGGAGTCCTGACATTTCTACAATTGATTGAGGATTTTATGGTCATTATTACCAGCTAAAATTCATAAACTTCATTATTTTCCCAGCATCTTGTTTTATGCTTAGATTCCTTTCTGTTTCGCACCCACCAGGGGGTGGAAACCATCCATCCATCTATCCATTATCTTCTGCTTTATCCTACATTAGGGTTGCGGGGGGGTTCCCCATGCCAATCTATCGCTGGGCACACACTCACTCACACAGACACACTCTATATGGGGCAATTTCGAGAAATCAATTGAATTGATCCATATTTTTGGACCGTGGGAGGAAACCGGAGAACCCGGAGGAAACCCACGTGGACACGTGGAGAACATGGAAACTCCACCCAGATTGGGATTCGAACCGGGAATCCCTAGGGCTGAGAGGCGAACATGCTAACCACTAAACCACCGTGCCACCCGGGGGTGGAAACATCACTGAATATTCTGATTTATAATTTCCTAAGCTTAATTGTAAAGCTGACAGAGGGAAGTTGGTAATAGAGGGAGGGAAGGCAGAATACTGATTTGTTTGCATTTTATTATACGCCCCGCCTCCATAATCATAAAAGATCAGACACATATGAATGCGACAGTGAACTGAATGATCAGAACCAATCTGACTGCTAGACTTCACACATACAGAGACTTAAAAGCTTTAAACCCAAACTGTATGGACTTGCTGAAAGGCATACACTTTGTCATATAAGGATATCTGCTAAATGTAATTTGATAAAAACATTATGTAGAATCATGGGTGGTTTAGTGGTTAGCATGTTCTCCTCTCAGCGCTAGGGATTCCCGGTTTGAATCCTCATCTAGGTGGAGTTTCCATGTTCTCCCCGTGTCCGCGTGGGTTTCCTCCGGGTTCTCCTGTTTCCTCCCACAGTCCAAAAACATGGATCAAGGTCAATTGAATTCTTCAAATTGCCCCATATAGAGTGTGTTTGTGTGAGTGAGTGTGTGCCCAGCGACAGATTGGCACCCTGCCCTGGGTGTATCTGCCCAGCGCCCGAAACGTTCTCCCCTGGATGGGAATGGGGAACCCCTCCCGCGACCCTAATAAAGGATAAAGCGGAAGATAATAAATGAATGAATTATGTAGAATCATGGGTGCCTTAGTGGTTAGCACGTTTGCCTCTCAGCACTAGGGATTCCCGGTTCGAATCCCAATCTCGGTGGAGTTTCCATGTTCTCCCCGTGTCCGCGTGGGTTTCCTCCGGGTTCTCCGGTTTCCTCCCACAGTCCAAAAACATGGATCAAGGTCAATTGAATTCTTCAAATTGCCCCATATAGAGTGTGTTTGTGTGAGTGAGTGTGTGCCCAGGGATAGATTGGCACCCTCTCCTGGGTGTATCTGCCCAGCGCCCGAAACGTTCTCCCCTGGATGGGCATGGGAACACCCCCCCCCCCCATAACCCTAATAGAGGATAAAGCGGAAGATAATGGATGGATGGTAATCATTTGCATGAGAGGATGTACATGCCATGAACTTAGTTTGAGTATGCATTAGGTTTAGCATTTTAATTTCACAATACACTAAGATTTATTTACATAAAAACCAAATCTGCCTTGTTTGTCATTGGTGCTTTTTTGCTGAATAAACAGGTCTGGATCCAAGAAGGAATTTTCAGCTACATCAGAGTGCCATCTGCTGTCTGCATCCGAGTCAGACTCGCTTAAAAGAACACACCAAACACACACTTACCAGCAAATGTAACTTCTACTGCTTCAGGTTTGTTCCTACAAAAAAAAAGTTATAAAATAGTTAAAAAAGAAGGGGGAAAACACATGTGCAAATTCTCTCTGAATGTAATTAATACATTTTTAAACACCCAGACAATTTGACAGCTTTGGATTTTTGCTCCAAATTTAATTGATGCCTTTGAGCCAAAACACACCTTTTACAGAAACAAAGGTCATATTCACATTACAAGCCTTTTTGTTTAATTTTGAATGCCTGATCTGATTATCTGGATGATTGACATTTATACACGTGAGAGCGCTGTAATAGTCTTTACCAGGGGTGTCGTTAGACCTGGGGTTTCGTTAGACATATTTCAGATGTTATTTAATTTATAACTAATAAACGATCTAGGCTTTCGGGGCTATAGCCCCGGATGTTTTGTCAGTAGCCCCGGATCAAAGGAGAGCAGCTTTCCTCCAGCAGCGGGACCACACGATGGAGTCACCGTCAGCTGTTTGTGATTCCAGGGAGACAGATTTTTCACCAGTATCGGGAGTAAAGTTACCGTAATAACTATGTTGGCTGTAAAGAGCAGTTTCTCAGCTTTCCAAAAACCATCTGAATTTTTCCTATGGCGCAAACTGTCGCAAAGTTACGGTATTTCAAAAAAAAAAAACTTTAGTTTCAGTTAAAACTGTTTCATCTGCGACCGGCTCGTAAAACAGATTCATGGTTTTCTGCCGAAGCTCAGGTTTGTTTATTCAAACTGTCATTTATTAGAACTGAATGTGCTCTCCACTGCTGACAGACATATTTCATATGTTATTTAATTTATAACTAATAAATGATCAAACAAAATGAATGTAACAGCAGTTTGAAAAATGAATAAATACCCTCAGGAAAGGACACTTTTTAAAGAGAAATAAGGGATCTGGGCTAAAGCCCATGATGTTTCAAAACCCTAAAAACGCCCCTGGTCTATACTGTAAATACATCTGTACTTTAGCAGGTGCACAACGATACATTCCAGCATAAGACAACTGAACAGGACAAACTGAAATATAAAATATAGAAGTGGAAGATAATAAATAAATATAAAGAACAGAACTTGTAAACCATTCATTCATTCCACTTTTATCCTATATTAGGGTCGCGGGGGGTTCCCCATGCCCATCCGGGAAAGAACGTTTCGGCCGCTGGATTGGAACCCAGGACAGGGTACCAATCGATTGCTGGGCACACACTCACTTACACAAACACACTCTATATGGGGCAATTTGGAGAACTCAATTGACTTGATCCATGTTTTTGGACTGTGGGAGGAAACCGGAGAACCCGGAGTAAACCCACGCGGACACAGGGAGAACATGGAAACTCCATCCAGATGATCAAGTCAATTGAGTTCTCCAAATTGCCCCATATAGCGTGCCTGTGTGTGTGAGTGTGTGCCCAGTGATAGATTGGCGCCCTGTCCTGGGTGTATCTGCCCAGTGCCCGAAATGTTCTCCCCAGGACGGGCATGGGGAATCCACCCGCGACCCTAATAAAGGATAACGCAGGAGATAATGAATGAATGAATGTTTTCAGTGTTGTCAGTTTCTTAATGTGAATACTCTTAAATTCACTTAACATGCATTCATATGTTTAAATGCGTTTTTCGAAAGCTAATTTTCAATAGGTATGTATTTTATAAAAGTGGCTCATGACTTAATGACCATAAGAACACTGGTCCCGGGCTGAGACCAGCTGAGAACCCCTGGTTTATACAGTGCATCTTACTTCCATGTAAATGTTTCTGGATTAAAAAAGTAGGTCTTGGGCGCGGTAGCTCAGTGGTCAGGGTGTTGGGCTCTCAATCTGAAGGTTGTGGGTTCAAATCCCAGGTCCACTGAAGTATCCAATGTGGGTCCTTGAGCAAGACCCTTAACCTTCATTGCTCCAGGGATGTTGTGATTAACTCTGTGCTCACCTTGTAAGTCGCTTTGGATAAAAGTGTCTGCTTATTGACCGAATGTGAATGTAAATGTAAAACTCTTGCGCAACTCTTTATTTTTCAGTAGTTTAATAGATGTTATCAAGGATACCATATGTTGCGATCTGAACCACGTCTGTTACAGGCTGAAACGGTGCAAGAACCTTCACTACAGACTCTCAGCCATGTAGCACTTTGATAAGTGGAAGTTAAAAGCAGGAAGTTAGAATGTGCTCGTCAGTGACTTGTCAGGGCGGAAATACAGCCTCAGAATGACAGCCTGACCGTATATGGAAACATTTACCCTTTACCCTAACCTAATTAGTTATTAATATCTGGCAAATCCAGACTGTGTGTGTGTGTGTGTGTGTGTGTTCAGACTAAAGATTTCTTGGCACATAGAACGTGTAATAAGTAATAAACTTATTAAAGTCAATGTAAATATCTAACTATTAATGCACTTGATTTACTGAAGCAAACTGATTACTCACATTCACACTCACTCAATATTAACTTAGATGTTCTTTCATTCACTTGTTAACTCGCTCATTTCACTTATATGCTCATATTCACTCTCAGTCATACATTCACTCATTTATTCACCTTCACCGTTTACACGCTTAGATTTATGTTAATGCCCACGATCACATCGGGTTCACACCCACTCGTTCACACTCACTTTATTAATTGGTTCACTAATTCACTTACATTCTTTCTTTCTTAATTTAGTGAATCACTAATTTTCTGACATGTTTACTCTCGCTTATTGGTTCAAACTCATTTATTTACACATTTAGGCTCATAATTGATTGGTTCACACTCGCTTATTCAAATGTTTAAACTCACTTTTTGGTTAAAAACAATTTATTCTGATGTTTACACTAACTTATTGGTTCACACTTTTTTTTATATTAAACTTACCTTTTTTTTGGTTCACACTAATTTTTTTCACAGGTTTATACATATAATTTTTACATTTACATTAAGTCATTTAGCAGACACTGTTATCCAAAGCTTACAAATAAGATAAGCACAAGCAAGTCAGTATGTTAAGGAAGAACCAGCTACACTGAAAAATTTTCAAACCTGATCATTATCCTATCCTGCACCCCATCCCACACCCCTTTTTTCTTTTTTCTTTATTTTTTTACAACAGGTGTTTGTGGAAGAGATGTGTTTTCAGTTGTTTCTTAAAGTGACTCCGCCTTATGGACAGAGTTAGGAAGACCATTTTGCAGTGATAGTAAGTATTAGCTTACACACTAAATGGTTCACCCAACATTCTCCTGTTTACATTCACCTGCACTGTAACACTGTAACACTAACACTGTAACACTCACATCCCACTCCCCTCATGAACATCCACATCAAGCTTTATTCACATGATATTTTTTTTCATACAGGAACTTCAAACAGAGAACTGAACTGAATGTGTGCACCCTATTAAATCATTCTGATGGTGGAAGCACACACACAAACACAGAGAGACATGCAGACAGACACAAACACACACACACACACAAAGAGACACACACAGACACACACACGCAGACAGACACAAACAGAAACACACACAGAGACACACGCAGACCGACACACGCGGACAGATACAGAGACACAAACACACAGAGATGCAGACAGACAGAGACACATGCAGACACACACAAACACCCAGAGAGAGAGAGACACAGATACACATACACATGCACGCACGCTTGCACTCACACATAGACAGACACACACAAACACATAGATAGACAGACAAAGACACACACACACCTCCACCCACCCACATAGATACACACACACAGACACACAC
>JAFMOD010001075.1:276821-303524 GCA_019802435.1 Corydoras maculifer | reverse complement strand
GGGCGCCAATCCATCGCTGGGCACACACTCACTCACACAGACACACTCTATAGGGGGCAATTTTGAGAATTCAATTAACTTGTTCCATGTTTTTGGACTGTGGGAGGAAACCGGAGAACCCGGAGGAAACCCACGCAGACACGGGGAGAACATGGAAACTCCACCCAGATGGGGATTCGAACCGGGAATCCCTAGCGCTGAGAGGAGAACGTGCTAACCACTAAGCCACCGTGCCGCCCCAGATTCATATTTATAAACGAAAATCATCCTATTTCCCAAGAATATATACTTTAAATAGTAAAAAACACATTTAACTTATAAATTCCAGGTCACAATCTGTATTCTTACCTCTCCACATACTTTGTTAAAAGTCAACTTTTTAAAAAGTCTCATCTTATTTACAATATTTTTATTATTAGAGTATTTTTATTATTCTTAAATTTGCAGATTTATTTATATATATTATAATTATACAATTATTTATAGTAATTTTGCCAAAGGAATGAAGGAATGCATGAATGAATGAATTAATTAATGAATTTTGCCGAAATTAAATGGTCAATTTTGAAATGTTTAAACCATCACCTGTTAACTTTGAATCACTTTTAACAGCATTTAAAATAATAAAATTAAACACCATATAGAAATGTCAAATCAATTACATGTAAAAACTTTTGCAACAGAGTCAATTGCAAATCTGTACCCCTCTTCCCAGCAAATCCTTTGCACCACATTGGAGGGTGAAACACAGAATTTGAATTCCTCTGGACTTAAACCTTTTTCTGTTTCTGTGCCCCTGTGCACAAAGCAAAGTCCACTAAGGCATAATTGGGTGAGTTTGGGGTGGAAAAGTTTGATAAACTAGAACAAAGACTGTAAGATAGACCCTCTCATCCAACATCAGTGTCCGACGTCAAAGATGCAATGCAGCATAAATGTCCAGACACACTCCAAAATCTTGTAGAAAGCATTCCCAGACCAGTTGCAAAGAAGACCGTACTTAATGAGATGTAGTAAAAACTGTTGGTGCGATATGTAGCTGTCCCAATATTTCTGTACATACAGTGCAGGAATCTCAGTAGTTTTGTGTAAAAATGGACAGTATGAATGTGGGAGTTCATTTCAGCACTTTGATAGACTGTTGTATATTCTTATATTAAAAAAAGCTTGATTGTAAATTAAGTTATTTTATGTTTATCTTTCATTTGAGCTGGTTGTTTTAAATTTCTTAATAATATACCGTGCATTTGGTAATTATTTATCATGTATATATTCCACCGCACACTTTAAACCAACTTTCTTTATGTATATTCATACGTTTTATTGACTTTAACTCTGTTTATCAGCAAGGAAAGTTATATACAATTTCTAAAGCGGGTCATACAATACAATATTGTCAAGTTGGTATGAACATAGTACTATTTTACAACAGCTTTGTACATTTTTTGTTTTTTGAAATGTAAACGTGATATATTGCAGATCCATGTGATTATTCTTTGTAAAATATTAAACCAATTGAGTAGCTTTTTATTATGCCTTTGGTTAACATGTTATAGTGTATACTGAAATTTTTTTTATAAAATTATATTCTATTTTTCTAATTTTTCTCTACCTTGCTAGTTGAAACATCTGGGACAGATGCCCACTGCAAAACATCACACCAGAGTTTAGGTTTTAGAAGTTTTATAGTCATCTAAACTGTAAACGGGATAAACGGACCAATGAAATGTTCACTTTGTTAGTTCGCCTCCAACACACAGGGTATTAGGGCAAAAAAAAACTATGCATATACTAAAAAGAAATATCTAAATGAATAAATAATTAATAAATACATACAAAGGCGGCACAGTGGCTTAGTGGTTGGCACATTTGCCTCTCAGCCGGTTCGAATCCCAATCTGGGTGGAGTTTCCATGTTCCCCTCATGTCCGCAATATATAAATTGCCCCATATAGAGTGTGTCTGTGTAAGTGAATGTGCCTAGTGATAGATTGACGTCCTGTCCTTGGTGTATCTGCCCAGTGCCCGAAACGTTCTCCCCGGTTGTCATGGGGAACCGGGAACCCCCCCCCCCCCGCAACCCTAGTAGAGGATTAAGCAGAAGATACATTCACATTCCATTTAGCCATTTCGCAGACGCTTACAGACGCTTAGTAGTTATGAAGAAAACCAGCTACAATGTAGAATTCATCCATCCATCCATTATCTTCTGCTTTATCCTCTATTAGGGTCGCGGGGGGGGGGGGGGGTTCCCCATGCCCATCCAGGGGAGAACGTTTTGGGCGCTGGGCAGATAGACCCAGGACAGATAGACACCAATCCATCGCTGGGCACACACTCACTCACACAGACACACTCTATATGGGGTAATTTGGAGAATTCAATTGACTTGATCCATGTTTTTGGACTGATGGAGGAAACCGAAGCACCCAGAGGAAACCCACGCGGACACGGAGAGAACATGGAAACTCCACCCAGATGGGGATTCGAACCAGCAATCCCTAGCGCTGAGTGGAGAACGTGCTAACCACTAAACCACCGTAGAATTATCAAATCTAATTGTTATATGATGCTGCACCCCCCCTTTTTTATTCTACAACAGGTATTTGTTAAAAGATGCATCTTCAAAAGAAATGTCTAGTGATTCTGCCTTACGGACAGAGTTGGGAAGATGGTTCCACCATTTTGCAGTGGTGAACGCCACAGAGTGAGAATTAGCTCCTCGGTGAGGTGGAATCACCAGACGGTGATCATCACTGGAGCGCAGTGAACAAGTCGGAGTGTATTTTGGAAATATAGAGTGAAGGTAGGAGGGGGAAGAACCAGAAATGGTTCTGTAGATCTGAATGCACTGAATGCAGCAGCCACAGGAACTAATGGAGAGAAATGAGTTCGCTTGGGCTGGTATAATAATAAGATAATGATAATGAATGATTGATTGAATTATATAAAACAGTATACAATTTTACTTCAGCTCTAAATTGCCCTATATAGTGTGTGTGTGTGTGTGTGTGTGTGTGTGTGTGTGTGTGTGTGTGTGTGTGTGTGTGTGAGTTATCTGAATTGATCTGAATGGCTATGAAGATTCGTGGTGTAATGGCGTCATCTAGCGGCCACATACGATAACTGTACACAAACTGAAATGGGGGGGGAAAAGTCAATATGTATTAAAGCAGGGGAGCCCAACACGTCGATCGCGAGCAGGGGTGTTGGGTAGATCGCGATGGATGTTGTGAAGTGCTTATCACGTATCATTCATTCATTATCTCCCGCTTTAACCTCTATTAGGGTCGTGGTGGGGTTCCCCATGCCCATCCAGGGGAGACCGTCTCGGGTGCTGGGCAGATAGACCCAGGACAGGGCGCCGATCCATCACTGGGCACACACTCACACACATACACACTCTATATGGGGCAATTTGGAGAACTCAATTGATTTGATCCATGTTTTTGGACTGTTGGAGGAAACCGGAGAACCCGGAGGAAACCCACGCTGACACAGGGAGAACATGGAAACTCCACCCAGATGGGGATTCGAACATTAAATATTTTCTGTTTGTGTTTTTGCACTTTATTGTTGATGAGTGAAGCACTTCGCTCCAAAAGAACTAAAACGTATCACTTTCATTTAGAGTGGGAGGATGAATATTTTTTACAATGTCAAACTCAAAACGGCGGCACGGTGGCTTAGTGGTTAGCATGTTCCCCTCTCAGCGCTAGGGATTCCCGGTTCAAATCCCCATCTGGGTGGAATTTCCATGTTCTCCCCGTGTTTGCGTGGGTTTCCTCCGGGTTCTCCGGTTTCCTCCCACAGTCCAAAAACATGGAACAAGTCAATGGAGTTCTCCAAAGTGCCCCATGTAGAGTGTGTATGCGTGCGTGTCTGTGTGAGTGAGTGTGTGCCCAGCGATAGATTGGCGCCCTGTCCTGGGTGTATCTGCCCAGCGCCCAAAACGTTCTCCCCTGGATGGGCATGGGGAACCTCCACATGACCCTAATAGAGGATAAAGCAGAAGATAATGAATGAATGAATAAAACTCAAAATGCATTTGCTTGATTTGCCAAGTAGCCTTTGCACTTGCATTGTGTTTGTTCGTTTGGGTTTACTAAAACCAAGTTTTCGCCATGCTATTTGCTATAATGTTTAATAAACGAAAAATTTCTGTGAAAATGAAGCCATCTGCACCAAACAAATGGACCTTCATTCGATAGGTGGAAGGTTCATACAGAAATATACAATAAGAACTCACTGCTTCACTGCTTGAGGAAACAGCATAGTACCAACAGCACAAGAGGCTAGTGGTTCAGAGTAATCAAGAAGATAGAAGATGTCGAATAGTCATAGTGAGTGTGTCATAATGCTGGCATAGCCATCTTTTCTATGCTGATTCAACAATACTAACATGATGTGTGTAAACAGGGTGGCACGGTGGCTTAGTGGTTAGCACGTTCGCCTCTCAGCGCTAGGGATTCCTGGTTCGAATTTCCATCTGGGTGGAGATCCATGTTCTCCCCGTGTCTGCGTGGGTTTCTCCAGTTTCCTCCAGTTCTCCAGTTTCCTCCCACAGTCCAAAAACATGGATCAAGTCAATTGAATTCTCAAAATTGCCCCATATAGAGTGTGTTTGTGTGAGTGAGTGTGTGCCCAGCGATGGATTGGCGCCCTTTCCTGGGTCTATCTGCCCAGCGCCCAAGACGTTCTCCCGTGGATGGGCATGGGGAACCCCACCGCGACCCTAATAGAGGATTAAGCGGAAGATAATGAATGAATAAATGTGTGCAAACAGGTTTCAGTATAAAAGCCTAAAAAAAAGATCAACCCTGGTAGATCTCGATGACCTGTCCAATGGAAAAGTAGATCTCGGGCCAGAAAAGTGGGCACCCTTGGATTATTGCTACTTGCCAGTATCCCAGCTACTTGCCGGAATCCCAGCTTCCACAATCAGACCTCTTCAACTAATTCAAAACTCTGCAGCCCGACTTGTGTTTAACCAGCACAAGAACTCATGTCACTCCATTACTCACTTCCCTCCATTGGTTCCTGTAGCTGCTGCATTCAGTACAAGTCTCTGACTCTGATCTACAGAACCATTTCTGGATCTTCCTCCTCCTACCTTCACTCAAAATACACTCCGACTCGTTCAGATCACTCCAGTGATGATTGCCGCCTGATGATTCCACCTCACCGAGGAGCTAATTCTCACTCCGTTGGCGTTCACCACTGCAAAATGGTGGAACCATCTTCCCAACTCTGTCCATAAGGCAGAATCACTAAACAGTTTTAAGAAACTACTGAAGACGTATCTCTTTAACAAATACCTGTTGTAAAAAAATTAAATTAAATAAAAAAGGGGGGGGGGTGCAGAAACAAATAACAATCAGGTTTGATGAATTTACAGTGTAGTTAGTTTTCTCCATAACTTCTGACTTGTAATGTTGTAAGTCGCTTTGGATAAAAGCGTCTGCTAAATGACCAAATGTAAATGTTAAAGAGTGAAAATATAAAAAGTGATGTATAAAAAAGAGGTGCAGCTTAACTAAACTGAGCAAAGGGTTTGTTGGGTAGGTTACTGTACCCTGTCCCTGCACACCTCCATGTTCTATGTTGAAATCAGTTCAGCAGAAACACAAAATTCCTTATTAATTGCCTAAGTTAAATTTACCATTTAGTGTTTTCACAATGCAGAAACGTAAGGTTAAAAATAAATACATAAATAAATACATTTTTAAAAAAGACTTCTTATCCATTTGTAAAATTTACAAAAACTCACATGAAAATACACATTTTTGTTTTTAGGAGTGATTAGTAAACTCCACCTTATAGAGGTTTAACCATAACCATATCCACATTCCCCTTTTTAATTGTAACTGGGTAGAGTTTCTATGTTCTACCCAAGTGGGCTTTCTCCTACTTTTCCTGGTTTCCTGGTTTCAAGGTGAACTGTCTGCACTAAACTACCCCTATCTAAATTACCCCTATATATTGTGAGTCTGTGTGAGTAAGTGCGAAGTGATAGTTTTGTGCCCTGTCCTGGGTGTTTCTGCGCCCGAAACGTTCTTCCCTAGATAGGCATGGGGAACACCACCCCCCAGACCCTAGTAGAGGATTAAGCAGCAGAATAATAAATAAGATAAATCAGTTTCACAGCAAAGTACAAAACTTCATCATCATCATCATTATGGCTTTAGTGTTTGGCACTTTCTCCTCTCAGCACTGTAGATCCAGGTTCGAATCCCAATCTTGGTTTCCATGTTCTCCCTGTGTCCACATGGGATTCCTCCAGGTTCTCTGGTTTCTTCCCACAGTCCAAAAACCTGGATTTGTGGTAAATTGGCAACTCTGAATCTCTAATCTAAATTGCCTTTATATTGTGTCTGTGTGAGTGATTGTGTGCCCAGTAACAGATTGGAGCTCTGTCCTGGGTGTATCTGCCCAGCGCTCGAAACGTTCTCCCCTGGATGGACATGTGGGACCCTAGTAGAGGATTAAGTGGAAGATAATTAAATAAGGGGCGGCACGGTGGCTTAGTGGTTAGCACGTCCGCCTCTCAACGCTAGGGATTCCCGGTTCGAATCCAAATCTGGGTGGAGTTTCCATGTTCTCCCCGTGTCCATGTGGGTTTCCTCCGGGTTCTCCGGTTTCCTCCCACAGTCCAAAAACATGGATCAAGTCAACTGAGTTCTCCAAATTGCCCCATATAGAGTGTGTTTGAGTGAGTGAGTGTCCAGTGTCCATGAATTGGTGCCCTGTCCTGGGTGTATCTGCCCAGAGCCCGGGACGTTCTCCCCTGGATGGGCAGGATAAAGTGGAAGATAATGAATGAATGAATGAATGAATAATTAAATAAGATTAGATGAATCAGTTTCACAGCAAAAAAAAAACTTCGACAAACTGTCAACACAGTGGCTTAGTGGTCAGCATGTTCGCCTCTCAGTGCTGGGATCCAGATTTGAATCCTAATCTGGGTGGAGTCTTCATATTCTCCCCGTATCCATGTGGTTTTCCTCTGTGTTTTACGGTTTCCTGCCATGCTCCAAAAACATAGATTTAGGTGAATTGGCTGCTATAAATTACCCCAGATAGTGTGTTTGTGAGTGTGTGTATCAGTCTGAGTGTGCCCAGTGATGGATTGGCACCCTGTCCGGGGTGTATCAAAATGTTCTCCCCTAGATGGATATGTGGAACCACCCTGTAACTCTTATTTAAGCATAAGATAATTAGATAAAATCTGATTCAGGCTCCAGTTCTTTTTTTTTTCTAATTTCAGTTATGAGACTGTTGATTACATCTCAGTGTATGAGTCAACTACACACAGACATGAACAAGCAGGAAGAACCATCGCCATCTGTGTGTCTTCTTATCTTTTTTCTTTCTCAACAAAAAGACCTGCTCAGAGGCAAAACAGTTGTTCACGTGCAGGTGCAGAGGGGGTTTTGGTTGAAGAAGAACTTTGCACTGCAATTGAGAACATTAAAGCAATCTCCTGCCAAAATGGTAAGAAATATTATAAATATGTGTTTTTAACACTATATGAGAAAAAGTCATGGTTATAAAAATGTGCAATTAGTAGCTATACATTTTTTAAAAACACATAAAGCTCGATTTGCATATGGTTTCAGAAGTTACATCATGTAGCTTAGAATCTGTCCTTTTTATTCTTGTCACTTTTTTGCACCTTTAAAGAAAAAAAAGCTTAGTTTTCAAATAAAATACATAAGGGTCAAAGAGTTTCATCCTTTGCTTTGGAAGAACATCATGTTTTTTTTAAAAAATATGTGGTTTAAACAACAAATTTCTGAAATTTAAATGAATTTTCATGCTTTTTGAAATATTATTTTAAGCTGTATACAAAACTAATTTGGCCTGATCTACTGATGTCACATTTCGAGTGTGGCAGGTCAGTACGGTAATAGACATTAAATTTGATAACCTTTTATTATCCCACAAGAAGAAATTTGCATTTCAACAGCAGCATCAATAATAGTGAAAAATAAAGCAATATTTACATAATAACATAATTAAACAATAAAGGTAAATAAAAAAATTAAGCAAGATATTAAAGAATTTATAACCAAAAAATTTATAACAGTTAGTTGTTACTAACTGGTTTAATTTTTTCATCTACCAACTATGTGGTCAGATGTGCACTGATCTGTTTTGTCATTTATCAGGAAACCCGACATGCAATCAACTTTTATTAATAATAATGAATTAATTGATAATGTAATACACTATATTTTAGGCTTGTTTACAGAAGTTTGACTTTCTTAGGCATGGAGTTTAGCTTTATATAAATTTTCCTCTATAAAGTGTGTGTGTTCTTGTGTGAGAGTTTGTTTTCTGCTGTTTCCAATCCCGATTTAGGTGGAGTTACCATATTGGCTGCTCTAAATTGCCCCATATAGAGTGTGTTTGTGTGTGAGTGAACCTGTCCCATTCTCCCCTGGGTGGGCATGGGGCAACCCTCCCCCCTAGTACAGGATTAAGCGGATAATAATAAATGAATGAATGAAAGGTGGCGGCACGGTGGCTTAGTGGTTAGCATGTTCTCCTCTCAGCACTAGGGATTCCCGGTTCGAATCCTTATCTGGGTCGAGTTTCCATGTTCTCCTCGTGTCCGTGTGGGTTTCCTCCGGGTTCTCCGGTTTCCTCCCACAGTCCAAAAACATGGATCAAGTCAATGGAGTTCTCCAAATTGCCCCATATACAGTGTGTTTGTGTGTGTCTGTGTGTGGGAGCCCAGCGCCCGAAATGTTCTCCCCTGGATGGGCATGGGAAACCCCCCCGCGACCCTAATATAGGATAAAGCGGAAGATAATGAATAAATGAAAAATGAATGAATGAAAGGTGAATTGGCTGCTCTAAATTGCCCCTGTATAAACTGCCCCAATATTGTGTGTGTGTGCCTGTATGAGAGTTTGTTTTCTGCTGTTTCCCAAGTGCTGAGAACTTTTTTCTATTTAAAATACTTAAAAGCTGCATGTTTCTGCACAGCGTCCAAAAGGTTCTCCCCTGGATGGACATAGCGAACCCCCCGTGACCCTAGTAGAGAATAAAGTAGATAATAATTAAATGAGATGAGATAACTCAGTTTCATAGCAAAATAAAAAGCACTATCATCATTATGAGAGGCGCGGTGGATTAGTTGTCAGCACGTTCTTAGTGATAAAAACTTTTTTATTTTGCTTTTAAAATAAATTTGAATCATTTTATTATTTACTAAATAAAACTATTTTTCGCAAATTAAGCCCAGCGATGGACTGGCACCCTGTCCTGCATGTTTCTGCATAGCTCCTGAAACGTTCTCCCCTGAATGGGCATGGGGAAGCCCTCTCAGAAGATACTAAGTGGAAGATAATGAGATAAGATGAGATTATGAAATAGCCCTGAAAACAGTTCAGTTTGAATAAATGCATTATAGAGAATGTGGTAACCATCCATCCATCCATTATATTCCACTTTATCCTCTATTAGGGTCGCGGGTGGGTTCCCCATGCCCATCCAGGGGAGAATGTTTCAGGCGCTGGGCAGATACACCCAGGACAGGGCGCCAATCTGTTATTGGGCACACACTCACTCACAGACACACTCTATATGGGGCAAATTGGAGAACTCAATTGACTTGATCCATGTTTTTGGACTGTGGGAGGAAACCGGAGAACCTGGAGAACCCCACACAGACACAGGGAGAACATGGAAACTCCACCCAGATGGGGATTCGAACCGGGAATCCCTAGTGCTGAGAGGAGAACATGCTAACCACTAAGCCACTGTGCCGAGAATGTGGTAACTTAACACCTAAATGTTCTCCCCTGAATGGGCATGAGGATTCCCGGTTCGAATCCCAATCTGGGTGGAGTTTCCATGTTCTCCCCGTGTCTGCGTGGATTTTCTCCGGATTCTCCGGTTTCCTCCCACAGTCCAAAAGCGTGAATTCAAGGTGAATTGACTGCTCTAAGTTGGCTGTCTACAGAATTCAGCTTAACTAAAGAGTTCAGCTTTAGTTTAAACATGTCTGTTTTCTGCTGTTTTCTATTTTATAAAACAAATTGTAATTATTTTATTACTTACTAAATAAATATTGGACTGCCGCCCGGTTGTGGGAGTTTGTGCTCAGCCCCCAAAATATTGCATACATGTTACAGAGTGTGGTAACTTAGTAAATTAATTAGGGCAGAAAGTTAAAAATATTAGTTTTGGTTGTTCTTTTTTATTTTTTTTACCACCCCTACGTTAGATTCATCTGTTTGTCTGTGTGTCTGGTACAAAGTTGCAAATGCTATTTCACCCACTTCCCGTCATCTGATTAAGCTGATTAAGACTTCGATGACAACACATGAATCATCCATCCATCCATTGTCTTCTGCTTTATCCTCTATTAGGGTCGCGGGGGGGGTTCCCTATGCCCATCCAGGGGAGATCGTCTCGGGCGCTGGGCAGATACACCCAGGACAGGGCGCCAATCTATCACTGGGCACACACTCACTCACACAGACACACTCTATATGGGGCAATTTGGAGAACTCAATTGACTTGATCCATGTTTTTGGACTGTGGGAGGAAACCCAAAGGAAACCCATGTGGACACGGGGAAAACATGGAAACTCCACCCAGATTTGGATTCAAACCGGGAATCCCTAGTGCTGAGAGGAGAACATGCTAACCACTAAGCCACCGTGCTGCCCCAACACATGAATCAATAAAAAAAATTGTGCTGATTAATTAATTTTGGGTTTTTTTGGATAAATTGCTCATTTTCTACAAAATTTTATATTCACAAGCAAAATTAATTCAGGATGAAAAAATGTAACACGATATAGGGGTGGTTTTTTAAAAAAAGAATTGTTCTATATTTTGCTTGTTGGTTTATCTGTTTCATAGAAATAAGTGTGACTGATTGGTTTCACACCTAAAGACTTTTTTTTTTAACAGACACCTGTTGCAGAAAAAAAAATGGGGGGGAGGACTTGTGCAGGATCAGATAACGATCAGGTTTGATAATTCTACAGTGTAGCTGGTTTTCTTCATAACTACTGACTTGTAATGTTCTCATTTGTAAGTCGCTTTGGATAAAAGTGTCTGCTAAATGACCAAATGTAAATGTAACGTAAATGTAAATGTGGTTTGAGGTGAACTAAGCTGTTTTCTTTTTTTTCACATTTAGATATTAATACAAGGGCAGCATGGTGGCTTAGTGGTTGGCATGTTCTCCTCTCAGCAATAGGGATTCCCAGTTCAAATCCCCATCTGGGTGGAGTTTCCATGTTCTTCTCGTGCGTGCTTCCAAAAACATGGAATCAAAAAAAAAACATGGCAGCTATAAATTGCCCCTATCTAAATTGCTCGTATATAGTGTTTGAGTGAGTTTTGAAATGAATTGACACCTTGTCCTGCTCTGCGACCGAATTAGCATGGGGATATCCTGTTATCCTAACACGGTGGCTTAGTGGTTAGCATGTTCACCTCTTAAAGCTGGGAATCCAGGTTCGAATCCCAATCTGGGTAGAGTTCCCATGTTTTCCCCGTGTCCGCGTGGGTTTTCTGTGGGTTCTCCAGTTTCTTCACACAGTCTGAAAACATGGACTGAAGGTAAATTGGCTACTCTAAATTGCTCCTACCTTAATTGCCCCTATATAGTTTGTGTGTGTGTCTTTGTGCCCAGTGATAGATTAGCTCCCTGTCCTGGGTGTATCTGGAAACCATGGGTTCTTATGGACAATGTAAAGGCTCAAACAGAGATGCTGAATAATTCATTCATTCATTATCTTCCGCTTTATCCTCTATCAGGGTCGTGGTGGGGTTCCCCATGCCCATCCAGGGGAGAACGTCTCGGGCGCTGGGCAGATACACCCAGGACAGGGCGCCGATCCATCACTGGGCACACACTCACACACATACACACTCTATATGGGGCAATTTGGAGAATTCAATCGACTTGATCCATGTTTTTGGACTGTGGAAGGAAACTGGAGAACCCAGAAGAAACCCACGCGGACACGGGGAGAACATGGAAATTCCACCCAAATGGGGATTCGAACCGGGAATCCCTAGTGCTGAGAGGCGAACGTGCTAACCACTAAGCCACCATGCTGCCCATGCTGAATAATGATTTTTGTATTTCATTTGCATATTACAGAAGCCTGACTGTATAAGACTTTATTCTAATTTATTCTTGTTAACTCTGCTTTCTCCAGAATCAAACAGAAATGGAATGCGACTTTAATGATTCCGAATGGTATCCTGAATGGGACCCCGAATATCCATGCCACAGTATATTGGAGGGACTGAACGAGACCAGTGTTGTCATCAGTTACATCATCGTATTTTTTCTCGGCCTGCTTGGTAATGCCATAGTGATCTACGTGATTTGCACCATGAAAAAGCACAGAACCTCCACAGACATCTACCTGATGCACCTCGCCGTGGCTGACCTGCTTTTTTCTCTTACACTACCCTTCTGGGCTGTTTTCATGCAAGAGTCCAACTGGATATTCGGTTCTTTTATGTGCAAGCTGACCTCTGGCATCCAGGAGGCAACGTTGTACAGTTGTGTCTTTCTGCTCGCTTGTATTAGCATCGACCGCTACATGGCTATTGTCAAAGCTACTCAGTTCTTTTTTAAACGGGACTACATCATCCGAGTGGTTTGTGTTTTGGTGTGGGTAGGCGCATTTCTGTTGTCAGTCCCTGTTATCGTTCAACGGGATGTGGTACATATAGAGAGCTACAATGTAACCCAATGTTATGACAACGTAACAGCAGACAAGATCTACACTTGGCGAATAGGACTGCGAGTCGTCCGTCACTGCCTTGGCTTTTTCCTTCCTCTCTTTGTAATGCTGGTGTGCTATGGCTGCACAATCGGAACACTCTTCCGTTCCCGTAATGGGCAGAAGCACAAAGCGATGAGGGTCATTTTGTGTGTGGTGCTAGCATTTGTAATCTGCTGGCTGCCCAACAACGTGGCTGAGTTCGTGGACACGCTGATGATTGGAGGGTTCATCACAGACACATGTTCGCTCAGACAGAATATAGATTTCTCCAGGTACATCACGCAGGTTTTGGCTTTCACACACTGTGCCATTAATCCAATCCTCTACGCATTTGTTGGCAAGAAGTTTCGGAATCATTTGCTGACTTTGCTTTTCAAAAAGGGAGTGATATCTAGAAAATTACTTCACCAACACCGAGTAGGTTCTCTGTACAGTTCCGGAAGTACCAGACACACTTCTATTACACTGTAAAGAATCAGTTCATGTGTAAATATTTCGCTGCAAGCTTTGTGATTGTCCATGATGACCTAAAAGCTTAATAATAGCAGGTTTTCTGATTTTACTGTAAGATATTGAAGATTTCCCCCTGTCTTTGTTTCCCAAATGTCAGATCCAAGTGCTGTAATTGGCTGCAGTAGTGAAACAAATCAAACATGATGATTAAGTAGTGCTTAACAACAGCAAAGGGAACAATAATCACACATTTCATACAAGTCATATCAATGTACTGAATACTTATCTAACCATTTATTCATTCATTCATCCATCCATTCTTTTCCACTTAATTCTCTACTAGGGTCCCTATGCCCATCCAGGGGAGAACATTTCGGGTGCTGGGCAAATACACCCAGGACAGGGCACTCACACCACACACACACACACACACACACACACAAAAAAAATACATCACCGATAATAATACATTATATACCCATACCATTATCTGGTGTACCACCTCGTGCTACTTTGAAAACCACTGTTGTAGATTAAAAAATATGTTTTTTTAATTAAACTGATAAAATGTTTGTATATCTAACATCTCTGTGTTTTTTGCTTGTTTTTTGCTACCTGTTGCAGTTAGCCCTTGTTTTCATATCTTTATTTTTGTGTTTTTAATATCAATATCATCCATTTTATTGTTTTATTTTCATAGATCAGTTTTATCAGTTATGTTTTTCTGCATTCTTTTTTTTTTTTTTACAAAAATGTGTTTTCATGTAAATAAACACAGTATTAAAATGCTTTTAGCTCACTGTCATACTGTCTTTATGCAACATGAAAATAATATACCATATCAGTCATAAGTATGGACACATACTTGCTCCATTCTCTAGTTCCTCCACTTATCATATAGATGGACTTTGTAGTTTTACTATTACAGACTGTAGTCCATCTGTGTTCTTGTTAGTCCCCTGTTGGTTCTCGGTACTCTATTGGTCAGGATCACAGAACAGGTAGAATTAGATATTACACCCACAGGAGCTTTTATGTCAATCCATTTGAGATTAACCTTTTGACAGCTGGTGGGCTTTAGAATGCTATTCGGTGGGTGTTGGGGACAACGTACTGCCGAAGGCTTCACTCAAAACATCTCATTCATTATTTTCTGTCTAATCCTTTACTTGGATTTCAGTAGGAGGTTCCTTATCCAGGGGAGAACCTTAGAGCAGCCAACGGAACAAAAGGGTTCTTTTATTTAGTTACAAAATCAAACACAACAGGGGGGGAAAAAGGGTCTACGAAGAGTGGACCCAGACACAGAACCGCATTAAGAACATAACTAAAAAGTTTCAAACGTCAAGGGGTGGATTAGAACCCCGGGCTACCAATCTCTAAGCCAGAGAAATACTGATGCGCCACTGGGGAGTTAACTCAGGTTCAGCCAACCAGGCTCCACAACTTAAGAGCAGGACACAAATGCAGCTTTCCACTCAAGAGGTTGACCTGCTTCCCACTCTGCACCTAAAAACTTCGAGGAAGAGGGAAGACAGCAATTAAACAAAAAGAAATACACAAATTGGATATTTTTAGTCACCTGGTCTCAAACCCAGGTCTGCTGGGTTAAGCACTTGGCATGATTACCACTGAAGAGGGAACCAAGGGCTGAAGAGAGCACCATAAGGGCTAAGATGCAGGCTCAGGTCCCATACAACACATCGCGGGATAGTAGGCCTTAAACTACAGAGGTCCCAGCAACTCCTAAGGTAAAATACTTTCCCTACATATTAGAGAGCTGAAATACCTCCCATCTACTGATAGTACCACAGCTAACCCCTCTAAACAGGCATGTTAGCCCTGATTAGGGTCTCCAGCATAAAAGCCCCACACACAAAAGCTCTGTAACTTCAATGGCACCTGGTGCCAGAGCATCATGCATGGGACAATCCAGAGACCTTAACAGAAACCTGAGAAAAGCCACCCAGAAAAACATCATTTGCTGTTAAATCTTAATCCACAAATGGGGTTCCCCATGCTCATCCAGGGGAGAACATTTCGGGCGCTGGGCAGATAGTCCCAGGAGAGGGTGCCAATCAATCGCTGGGCACACACTCACTCACACAATGGGGCAACATGGGGCAATTTGGAGAACTCAATTGACTTCACCCATGTTTTTGGACTCTGGGAAGTAACCGGAGAACCCGGAGGAAACCCATGCAGACACAGGGAGAACATGGAAACTCCACCCAGATGGGGATTCGAACCATTTCTTAGGCATGTAAATACGTTTCAGGCTCTGGGCAGACACAACCAGGACAGGGCGCCAATCTAACGCTGGGCACACACTCACTCTCACAGACACGCATGCATACACACTATATATGGGGCAATTTGGAGAATTCAATTGACTTGATCCATGTTTTTGGACTGTGGGAGGAAACCAGAGAACCCGGAGGAAACCCACGCGGACACAGGAAGAACATGGAAACTCCACCCAGATGGGGATTCGAACCGGGAATCCTTAGTGCTGAGAGGAGAACGTGCTAACCACTAAGCCACCGTGCCACCAATCAGATGCATGATATTTTATAATTATGATTAATTTGGAGGGCGGCACGGTGGCTTAGTGGTTAGCACATTCGCCTCTTAGCGCTAGGGATTCCTGGTTTGAATCCCCATCTGGGTGGAGTTTCCATGTTCTCCCCGTGTCTGCGTGGGTTTCCTCTGGGTTCTCTGGTTTCCTCCCACAGTCCAAAAACATGGATTAAGTCAATTGAATTCTCCAAATTGCCCCATATAGAGTGTGTCTGTGTGAGTGAGTGTGTGCCCAGCGATGGATTGGCGCCCTGTCCTGGGTGTATCTGCCCAGCGCCCGAGACGTTCTCCCCTGGATGGGCATGGGGAACCCCCCCACGACCCTAATAGAGGATAAAGCGGGAGATAATGAATAAATGAATGATTAATTTGTCAAGTTTTTCCAACATATCACAAAATTACAGAACAAACCAAAGTAAACTGTTACTTTGAAGGTTAATATTTTATACGTCATTAATTCTCTGCACCAGCCCTGGATACTTTTACTGAATATTTATTTTGAAACTTGTGCCTTATACCATCCAAGTTACAGATGTCTTCACCGTATTTAGAGGAACTTAGATCGTTCTGATTATCACTCATCCAAATCTGTAACTGATAATTGAGAAACCTCGTCTAAGCAAAACAAGTTGTGCAAAACTATGAAACGTGTTAAAAAGATTAAGGGAGGTAAAAAGTTATGCAAGACTAGGTTATTAAGTGATACTACCTATTGTTTAATAATGTTATTATAAATGGTTTGTTAAAATAATGCATATTCAAATATCAGATCGCTTATTATTGCTTTAGTGTTCGAGAATCTAACCACACTCAAAAGACACAGTGCATGGTTGTCGTTATCTTCAAAAAAATCTGTACAAGTAACCCAACCTTGCATTGCACAGTGAAATACCTGCAGTACACTGAAAGAGCATTTTAGATACTGTTATTTCCTAATGATCTAAAAAAAACAGTAAAAGTTGAAAAGTTGGTTCTTTAGTACAGTTTTACATTTTACACTAGTCACATTTCAATTCATTCATTCATTCATTCATTATCTCCCGCTTTATCCTCTATTAGGATCGCGGTGGGGTTCCCCATGCCCATCCAGTGGAGAACGTTTCGGGTGCTGGGCAGATAGACCCAGGACAGGGCGCCAATCCATCGCTGGGTACACACTCCCTCACATACATGTTTTTGGACTGTGGGAGGAAACCGGAGAACCCGGAGGATACCCACGCGGACACGGGGAGAACATGGAAACTCCACCCAGATTGGGATTCGAACCGGGAATCCCTAGAGCTGAGAGGCGAACATGCTAACCACTAAGCCACCGTGCCGCCCATCATTTCAATTAATAAATAACACTAATAGCTTTTAATTAAGAATAAATACACACAGTCTCTTTAAAAAGTTATTGCTAGATTAAATTACAAGACTGTTTTCAAATAAGTTGGGCCTCTAAATTAAATCTAAATTTACAAGCTGAATTATTCATTCATTCATTCATTCATTATCTCCCGCTTTATCCTCTATTACAGTTGTGGGGGGGTTCCCCATGCCCATCCAGGGTAGAAGGTTTCGGGCGCTGGGCAGATACACCCAGGACAGGACACCAATCTATTGCTGGGCACACAGGCTGAATCAGCTGATGTTTTATTTGGAAAAATGGACACTTGATCATTACACAAGCTGGGTGTAATGGGTGTTCTGCACTGTTGATGCTGCTCGGCTGTTCAAGAAGGAGGATTCTCCCATCGAGCCTTGGTCCTTACAAGGATTTGTCCTCAAAAAAGGAGTTTTTCCTTGCCACTTTCACTTACCGAACTACAAAAACACCATCAATATGATCAGTACAGCTAAAACAAAAAAGAGGGTAAAACTCATTTATCAGCGAGAGAGAGAGAGAGAGAGAGGTTGACCAAATGTCAATGTATGACCAAAATGACCAAATGTAAATGTAATGGAATAGAAATAGAAAAACTAAGAAACTTTCTTGGCGGCACGGTGGCACGGTGGTGGAGTTTCCATGTTCTCCCCATGTCCGCGTTGGTTTCCTCCGGGTTCTCCGGTTTCCTCCCACATTCCAAAAACATGGATCAAGTCAATTGAGTTCTCCAAATTGCCCCATATAGAGTGTGTCTGGGTACATGTCTGTGCGTGTGAGTGTGTGCCCAGCGATAGATTGGCACCGTCCTGGGTTTATCTGCCCAGTGCCCGAAACGTTCTCCCCTGGATGGGCATGGGGAACCCCCCCCCACCCTGCGACCGTAATAGAGAATAAAGCGGAAGATGATGAATGAATCAGAAACTTTCTCTTTTAATTGAGAGAAATCATGCACAGCTTTTTACACCATAAAACAAACAAACCCCCGAAGAAAACAATTTAACAGATGGGACAAACATCCATTTGAGAGGGCAGAGTTAGGCCGATATCCATTAAATATCAAAATACAATAGGAAATCAAATTCTGTAAGCATCTACCCCCACAACTATCATAATAAAGCTCTGCAATCCCAAGAATTAAGCAAACAATAAAAGGTTTTAAATGAAACTAAAAATTATTTGAGAAAGAGAGAGATACTAGCTATAAACAATAGTCACTACGCCTGATCAGAATTCGACCAATCAGAGCACAGAAACGACCTGGACGTGGCGGTCGATCAGCGTGATTACGTCATTAACCATCACACGCGGGTACTGTCGAGCGAGTCGGATCCAAAAATCGTGGAATCGACTCCGACGCTTATTCTTAAGAACTCACATTACAGCGTATTTATTAATAAAGTGTAAATTAGTATCCAGCGCAATTTCGTGGCGCTGCCTTAAAGGCTTAATCTAAAAAATTAAGAAAAAAATAAATAAGGTGTGCTACATTCAAACTAAACATTAACGCCGTTTAATAATTCATTCATTCATTCACTATCTCCCGCTTTATCCTCTATTAGGGTCGCGGTGGGGTTCCCCATGCCCATCCAGGGGAGAACGTCTCGGGCGCTGGGCAGATAGACCCAGGACAGGGCGTCAATCCATCGCTGGGCACATACTCATTCACACAGACACACTCTATATGGGGCAATTTTTGAGAATTCAATTAACTTGATCCATGTTTTTGGACTGTGGGAGGAAACCGGAGAACCCGGAGGAAACCCACGCAGACACGGGGAGAACATGGAAACTCCACCCAGATGGGGATTCGAACCGGGAATCCCTAGCGCTGAGAGGTGAATGTGCCAACCACTAAGCCACCGTGCCACCCTCGTTTAATAATAATAATAATAATAATAATAATAATAATAAAAATAATAATAGGGCGGCACGGTGGTTTAGTGCTTAGCATGTTCTCCTCTCAGTACCAGGGATTCCCGGTTCGAATCCCCATCTGGGTGGAGTTTCCATGTTCTCCCCGTGTCCGTGTGGGTTTCCTCCAGGTTCTCCAGTTTTCTCCCACAGTCCAAAAACATGGATCAAGTCAATTGAATTCTCAAAATTGCCCCATATAGAGTGTGTCTGTGTGAGTGAGTGAGTGCCTAGCGATAGATTGGCGCCCTGTCCTGGGTGTAGCTGCCCAGCCCCCGAGACGTTCTCCCCTGGATGGGCATGGGGAACCCCACCGCGACCCTAATAGAGGATAAAGCGGGAGATAATGAATGAATGAATGAATAATAATAATAATAATAATAATAATAATAATGCATTTTATTTATATATGGCGCTATTCAAGGACACCTTACAAAAGTTAAAAGGCACACAAAATAAAAGGGGATCAAATAAAATAAAATCAGACAAACCGATTTAAATAAATTCATTCATTCTCTTATCAAGAGATTAAACAGTCAATATTGCGAATTTGGATAGGGAGGTTGTCATTAATTAGTGGAACGAAATAAATAAGTGCTAGTTGACCAGATGCCCCGCTTTGTGTGGGACAGTCCCGCAATTTCGTTGCTTTTCAAGAGTCCCGCAGATTGAGACGTTGTCCGCAATGTTATTGAAAGTCAGACTGCAGTTTTTAAGCGGGTTTTATGATTCGCCATTGGATGGCTGTGTTGTCTGTTATCGGGGAAAAGGCGGGCTGTTTGAATGTTAACCAATCGGGAACGCGGACGCGTGTTAAGGGCGCGCCCAGCAACACAAACAATGCCAATTAGGTCATATATATATATATATATATATATATATATATATATATATATATATATATATATATATATATATATATATATATATATATATATATATATATATATATATATATATATATATAAAATGCCAAATAATAACGTATGTATCTTCCCAGCGTCCAAAACGTTCTCCCCTGGATGGGCATGGGGAACCTCCCAATGACCCCAATAGAGGATAAAGCAAAAGATAATGGATGGATATATATATATATATATATATATATATATATATATATATAAATTAATTAATTTATTATCTCCCGCTTTATCCTGTATTAGGGGGGTTCCCCATGCCCATCCAGGAAAGAATGTTTCGGGCGCTGGGCAGATAGACCCAGGACAGGGCGCCAATCCATCGCTGGGCACACACTCACTCACACAGACACACTCTATATGGGGCAATTTTGATAATTCAATTGACTTGATCCATGTTTTTAGACTGTGGGAGGAAACCGGAGAACCCGGAGGAAACCCACGCAGACACAGGGAGAACATGGAAACTCCACCCAGATTGGGATTCGAACCAGGAATCCCTACTACTATAGGTCATATATATATATATATATAGTAGTGTAGAATAGAATAGATATATAAAATATAAATATAGCTGCATATAAAAGTGTATAATGGTACATGTCAGATGAATGATGAGGTATTTTGGTGGAGTGATGATAAAAATGTGTAGGGCTAAGAGGCAAACGTGCTAACCACTAAGACACCGTGCCAATATATATTCATTCATTCATTCATTATCTCCCGCTTTATCCTATATTAGGGCTGCGGGGGGGTGCCCCATGCCCTTCCAGTGGAGCTTTTTGGGCGCTGGGCAGATAAACCCAGGACAGGGCGCCAATCTATCACTGGGCACGCACAGACACGCACACAGACACACTTTATATGGGGCAATTTGGAGAACTCAATTGACTTGATCCATGTTTTTGGACTGTGGGAGGAAACCGGAGAACCCGGAGGAAACCCACGCGGACACGGGGGAACATGGAAAGTCCACCCAGATGGGGATTCGAACCAGGAATCCCTAGTGCTGAGAGGAGAACATGCTAACCACTAAGCCACCATATATGGCAGTGCATTGGTGTCCCACACTGTCCCACACAAACATAGTCCTTGTCCCACATCTGGTGAATTGGAATCTGGTCACCCTAATAATTGCCATTAAAATCCTAATTTACACGAATTGACAAATAAGTATTTATGGAATCGACTCCTCGGTTCTGAGTGCTGATGAATCGGTGAGTCGGATCTTTTTGTGAAGCGACACGCTCCGGGACATGTACCGGCATCCTGCTGGCGTGTTTCTGAAGCGTGTGTGTGGATTAGAGATCTGCATCAGTAAAGACCACAGAGAGAGAATCTTCTAATAAAGGGGTAAGTTGTGGGTTATTTATATATGTGTTTTTGTAAGGTATTGCAGGCGAACATTATATTATTAATAATTAAAGCCCAGCAGGTTCTTTAGCAGCCTTGTACCTGAAATACAGCTGCAGCTGTAAATAAAATTCGATTTAGCCAACGTGGGGCGAATTCTAAACCATTTAAAGTTCTGATTTAATAAACGTTTATTGATTACATGTGTTTTAAGAGCACCAGTACAGCTTGGAACTTCACATCAGCTAGCGTTTAGCCTTAAACGGGTTAACTGCCTAAATTAAGAATAAACATTCATTTTCCCGGTTTAGAGAAAGACAGTATGATAAATTATATATGTTAATGTGCTAATTTGCAGGAAGACCAGCGGAGTAGTTCAGATTCTTATTAAGAGCTTTACTAAATGATCATTAGCTTTTCTCTGTTGCCTTTCTCACCCGTTTTCCAGCCCACTCCGCTGTCTCGCTTTGTGATTGGCTAGTAATATTAGTTCCCACGCTCTGATTGGCTAAGGGTAGTAGAGGTTAAAACTTCCAGCCAATCTCTGCGTGTCCTGCGGTACAAGTAGCAATACAGGTAGGAAAATAAAAACCCGTATTATACATCTCTATATTAAATTTGATGACATTTTCAGCGTCATATTACTTTTCCAAAGCGTATTTTATCCATCCATTATTTTCCGCTTTATCCTCTATTAGGGTCGAGGTGGGGTTCCCCATGCCCATCCAGGGGAGAACGTTTCGGGCGCTGGGCAGATACACCCAGGACAGGGGGCCAATCCATCGCTGGGCACACACTCACACACACACACACACACACACTCTATATGGGGCAATTTGGAGAACTCAGTTCACCTTGATCCATGTTTTTGGACTGTGGGAGGAAACCACGTGGGTTTCCTCCGGGTTCTCCGGTTTCCTCCCACAGTCCAAAAACATGGATCAAGTCAATTGAATTCTCAAAATTGCCCCATATAGAGTGTGTCTGTGTGATTGAGTGTGTGCCCAGCGATGGATTGGCGCCCTGTCCTGGGTCTATCTCCCCAGCGCCCGAGACGTTCTTCCCTGGATGGGCATGGGGAACCCCCCCGCGACCCTAATAGAGGATAAAGCGGAAGATAATGGATGGATGAATAAACAAAAATGGTTTAGTAAAAAGGAAACTACAAGGTAATTAACAGTGACTCACATTCGAGCTGGTGACTGTTACATTAGTTCGGGCCACATGGCATTGTGCTGCCTCAAGGATTCAGGCTTCTGTGCATTTTATCACTGTGTACAGTGACTCCACCTTAAGTAATCACCTGTGGGTTTCTGTTTGCTTTTGATAAACATTGAATTTGAAGATGCCAGCTTATTGTTTTACTTTCCCTCCATTGGTTCCTGTAGCTGCTGCATTCAGAACAAGTCTCTGACTCTGATCTACAGAACCATTTCTGGATCTTCCCCCTCCGACCTCCACTCTATCTTTTCAAAATACACTCCGACTCGTTCACTTCGCTTCAGTGATGATTGTCGTCTGGTGATTCCACCTCACCGAGGAGCTAATTCTCACTCCGTGGCGTTCACCACTGCAAAATGGTGGAACGTTCTTCCCAACTCTGTCCGTAAAGTAGAATCACTAAACAGTTTTAAGAAACTACTGAAGACGCATCTATTTAACAAATACCTGTTGTATAAAAAAAGGGGGGGGGGGTGCAGGATCAGATAACGATCAGGTTTGATGATTTTACAGTATAGCTGGTTTTCTGCCTAACTTTTGACTTGTGGTGTTCTCATTTGTAAGTCGCTTTGAATAAAAGCGTCTGTTAAATGACTAAATGTAAATGTACTTTCCTTGTACATGTAGGGTTTCTCTCGGAGATGTTTTCAGTGTTTCAGCTTGTTGCAGAAAACGAGAAGAATACCATAAGCACACCTTCGGCTCTGTAGACATGATTGCAGCCATGAGACAACAAAAACCTCCGCTACGTATTGTGCCTTGGTGGAAAACCCTACTGTTCCTCTTCATCATCACATGGCATGTGGTTAGCATTTACTCAGATGAGGACTATTATAAGTTACTTGGCATTTCAAGGGAAGCTAGCACTCGAGACATTCGACAGGCCTTCAAGAAGCTGGCACTCACGATGCATCCAGACAAAAATCCGGTGAGTAGCACTACTGTAAATGTCCTAATGCTGATTCACATTAAGCATTAAGTGCAGAACAAACAGACTGAGGAACAGCTTCATAGCAGAAGCTGTGATACTTACAAACTCCATCTAACAAGACATTTACACATTTTTATCATCACTCCACCAAAATACCTCATCATTCATCTGACGTGTACCATTATACACTTTTATATGCAGCTATATTTATATTTTATATATCTATTCTATTCTACACTACTATATATATATATATGACCTATAGTAGTAGGGATTCCTGGTTCGAATCCCAATCTGGGTGGAGTTTCCATGTTCCCCCCCGTGTCTGCATGGGTTTCCTCCGGGTTCTCCGGTTTCCTTCCACAGTCCAAAAACATGGCTCCAGGTCAATTGAGTTCTCCAAATTGCCCCATATAGCGTGTGTTTTTGTGAGTGTGTAGATAGATTGGCGCCAGTGATAGATTGGCGCCCTGTCCTGGGTGTATCTGCCCAGCGCCTGAAACGTTCTCCCCTCGATGGGCATGGGGAACCCCCCGCGACCCTACTAGAGGATAAAGCGGGAGATAATGGATGGATGGGTTCATTGGAGATAGATTGCCCTTCTTATTGTATTGGACTTAGTGACCAACCTCATGAAAAACGTCATAATAAAACTAATCTGGACTGTAGAGTATCTAAACGTAGGACATGACTAATTGTATTCCATACACAGATAACTTAATGAGTTGCCTTAAAACCAAAGGTCCGGTGTATGATGGGTAATAAGAAAATTTCCCTGGGAATTTTGAAATGTTGTGGAAAGGCTTCCCAGAAAGCATTGTAGCTGTAAACAAAATGATTACTTAATATTTATACCCAACATATTGAATGTGTGAGGTATTTCAGAAAGGTTCTTGGAACTGTTTTATAACCTGAGATGTCTTGCAGAATGACGACAAGGCTCATGACAAGTTCCTCAAAATAAATCGGGCTTATGAAGTGCTGAAGGACGAAGACCTGCGGAAGAAGTACGACAAATATGGAGAGAAGGGTCTGCAGGACGAGCAGCAGGGGGGCCGATACGAAAGCTGGAACTACTACAGATATGATTTTGGTAAATTCTCATTTTACTTTCATTGGCACGGTGGCTTAGTGGTTAGCATGTTCTCCTCTCAGCGCTAGGGATTCCCGGTTCGAATCCCAATCTGGGTGGAGTTTTCATGTTCTCCCCGTGTCCGCATGGGTTTCCTCCGGGTTCTCCGGTTTTCTCCCACAGTCCAAAAACATAGATCAAGTTCAATTGAGTTCTCCAAATTGCCCCATATAGAGTGTCTTTGTGGGAGTGATGTATTGGCACCCTGTCCTGGGTGTATCTGCCCAGCGTCCGAAACGTTCTCCCCTGGATGGGCAAGGAGAACCCACCCGCGACCCTAAAAGAGGATAAAGTGGAAGATAATGATTGGTAATTTTTTTTCTCTCTCCATAAATGTTTCTTTCAAAATCAAACCAATTTAAAATCTGAACATGATCCCAAAAACAAAACATCACCATGTCCTAAATAACAATAATAATAGATGAATGTAAAATGATCTCGTGGACCAGATTGAATTGTATTACGGGCCGGATATGACCTGGGGCCATGAGTTGGACACCTATGCTCGATCACATCAAATTTTTATTTGGTGTCCCCATTCCAGCAATAACGCCGTACACACACACACACACACACACACACACACACACACACACACACACACACACAAGTATATAAAATTTTGGAGTGTGTCTCTAAGCCTTTTCCCTCTATTCAGAAAACTTGCCACCTCCAAAACCTACACAGAGACATTAATCTGTGCTGAAGTTAATCTGGGTTGCTACATTATGGGGTCAAAGGAAATGAACAAGCTGACCAAATGGCAAAAAATACAAATGCTGAAATAACACTCACTCATTCATTCACTCAGGTGGTACAGTTTTATACACGCTTGTAAATAAATTCTTGTCTTTCAAAATGTTTGTAATTTGTAAATTGTAGTGCTATCTTTCAATCTCTTTATTTGTGTAAATTTAAGTATGTGACACCAAAAGTAATGCACCTTAATTTCGTTATACCTGCTATAATGACAATAAAGATCAAGCCCAGCATCAACAAATACATTTAAAAGAAGTGGCAAAAGCAATGGGACACCCTCAATACATTTACATTTGGTCATTCAACAGATGCTTTTATCCAAAGCGACTTACAAGGTGAGCACAGGGTTCATCACAACATCCCTGGAGCAATGAGGGTTAAGGGTCTTGCTCAAGGACCCACATTGGTAACTTCAGTGCACCTGGGATTTGAACCCCCAACCCTCAGATTGATAGCCCAACACCTATACATAACTATATATCAATAACAACCAACTTCACAAAGTAAATGTCATCATAAGTCAAATATCCTAAAAATCCATTGTTGTGTGTGTATGTACATGCACACTCTGAAAATTTCTATTTTTTTTATTTTTTATTGTCTGACATTCTGAAATGCACTTTTCAGTCTGTTGGATTTGATAATAAATTACTGCAGAAAAACAGTATTGAACAGTATTAAATAATAATATTCAGGCAATTCTTGCCGTCACATGCCATCCGCATGTGTAAAGTCAAGTAAACTTTATTTTTCAAAGCACTTTTTTCAAGAAATCTCAGAAAGCAGCTTTTTACAAAAGGCTGATTGAAATCCCCCGATGGAAAGGAGCTGTGGTGAGAAGAACCCGTTTAAATAGAGACCTCACCCTCCTCTGGGCTTCATATGTCCTTTTAATAAAAAGGCCTGGGTGTGAAATTACAGCCTTCATTCTGAAATAAAGTAATGAATTATGTGTTGGATTATGTAACTCAACAGCTGTACCTGTGTTCAACCAACCCAAACAAGCTCATGTCACTCCATTATATTACTCTCTCTCTCTGTCTGTCTCTCTCTCTGTCTGTCTGTCTCTCTCTCTCTGTCTGTCTCTCTCTCTATGTCTCTGTCTGTCTCTCTCTTTCTCTCTCTCTGTCTCTCTCTCTCTGTCTGTCTCTCAATTTCAATTTAAGAGCTTTATTTGCATGACAAATATACATTTGTGTTGCACAAAGCTGGTTTACAAAATAGAAATAAAAAATAAAAATGAAAACAATTACAAATTTACAGAATTACAAAAATGTACATAATATACAAATACAATGAGTTATG
>JAFMOD010001075.1:266821-271821 GCA_019802435.1 Corydoras maculifer | reverse complement strand
TGTGTGTGTGTGTCTTTGTGTGTATGTATTTGTGTTCCTGTGTATGTGTGTATATGTGTTCCTGTGTGTATATATGTATTTGTGTTCCTGTGTGTGTGTATATAAATATATATATATATATATATATATATATATATATATATATATATATATATATATATGTGTGTGTGTGTGTCTTTGTGTTCTTGTGTGTGTGTGTGTGTGTGTAGGTAGGGATGGTTGATTGCGTGTCAGAGGCTGAGCTGTGTGCGTCCTTCTACATCCAGAAACCGTGTGTCGCCGTATTTAAAGGCCTTGGCATTCACGACTTTGAGATTTATCACGGTAGGTTCATCAGTTCCGTCTCCGGTACATCAATCAATCTGATCTGCTTACATCTGATAAAAGGCAACATGGAAACTAACTAAAAAATAGATTGAAATATTTGTTTTTAGGTTCATTTGGAAATCAGCATTAGGTTTGCTTCTGTTGTATTTAAACACTTCTTTGCACAAATTGCAACTTGATTGTATTTTAAAGTTAAATTTAGCCTTGAAAACATGATAAGATCAGAATGTGGAGACTGTAATAATTACGGGAACTTTAAAGCTGTTTTGTTTTTCTTTGTCTCCAGGCAAAGATGCTCTGTATAACATTGTTGCATTTGCAAAGGAAAGCGTGAGCGCGCATGTCACGACATTAAGGCCGGAAAACTTCCCTCGGGATGTGAAGGAGCCCTGGCTGGTGGACTTCTTTGCTCCTGTGAGTAATTGTTTTCACTCGTACATTACTTTTGTGTTTACTTGCATAAAATCACTGACTTTTATTTTTGTAATTAATGTATTTCGTTCTTTATTATTTTATTTTTATTTTTATTTTTATTTTTTGACACACTACCTAAATATTAGTGCTGCTCTGAGATCAAAGACTTCCGACCAAAGCTGAAACCTAATGAAATAAAACATTTGGGTGAATACTGACACTTTTATATATATTTTTTATTATTATTATTTTATTAATTTAGACTTTTTTGCCACTTTCTGAATTCTAACTTTTGTTCTTTGCTGTCAAAGATCAGTTTAAAAATAATTATTGCACACTAAACATTTTTTACATCCAAGCAGACAGACTAACAAAACACATTAATGCGTCAATTAATTAACACCCTATCCACCCCAACCATCCATTATCTTCTGCTTTATCCTCTATTAGGGTCACGGGGGGGGGTTTCCCATGCCCATCCAGGGGAGAACATTTCGGGCGCTGGGCAGATACACCCAGGACAGAACCCCAATCATTCTCTGGTTACAGACTCACTCACAGATACACTCTATATGGGGCAATTTGGAGAATTCAATTGACTTGATCCATGTTTTTGGACTGTGGAAGTAAACCGGAAAATCCGGAGGAAACCCACGCGGACACGGGGAGAACATGGAAACTCCACCCAGATTGGGATTCGAACCGGGAATCCCTAGTGCTGAGAGGTGCTAACCACTAAGCCACCGTGCCGAACTTAACATTGTAGTAATTGTAAAATAAATTTAAAAAATGTAGTAGTAAAAAAAACGTTAAAAACTTAAAAGCAGTGTCACTGAGGTGTTTAAATGAAACTACAGCAGCACTGCTGCACTAAAACCCCCTCACCACATCAGTGTCACTGCAGAACTGACAATAAACAATCCACCACCCAAATTACACCTGTTCTGTGATGCTCCTGACCAACAGAGAACCAACAGGGGACTAACAACAACAAGAACACAGATGGACTACAGACTGCAATTGTAAAACTACAAAGTCCATCTGTATGATAAGTGGAGGAAACTTTTGGTACTGTGTATTTATTTATCGGTTCATCCAGATTTAGTTACACAGCTAAATCAAATAGAAAACTGCTGTAAAGCAATCAAGTCATGGATGACTAGAATTGTTTTATTTAACACTGAGAAAACAGAAGTACTGATGTTGGGCAACCAGGCAGGTTTGAGATAAAACCTTAAACCCTGTGACTGTTCTGTGACCCAAAAACTGCCGTTAAAATCCTCTGTGTAAAACATACTCATGAATTCAAGCATCCATTATCTTCTGCTTTATCCTATATTAGGGTCGTTGGGGGGTTCCCCATGTCCATCCAGGGGGGAACGTTTCGGGTGCTGGGCAGATGCACCCAGGACAGGGCGCCAATCTATCACACACACACACAAACACACTATATGGTGCGATTTTAAGCATTACATTTACCTTAAATCTATGTTTTCAGACTGTGGGAGGTAACCCACTTGGACACGGAGAACATGGAAACTCCACCCAGATTGGGATTCAAACCTGGATCCCTAGTGCTGAGCGGCGAACATACTAAGCACTACACCACTGTGCCGTCCAACTTTTGAATTGTCAGTCATATGCAGTATAAACTCCTTTAACAACCACAATGCATGTGGCAGTGTCTCAGTGTTGACATCCAGAACAATCATTGGTTTGAGGTGGATCCACAGCTGGAACAAAGAATGTAGCACCTGAGTGTTTTATTTCTGTGGTTAAGGTGTTAGGCAGCAAACCAAGGGTTCCATCCATCCATTATCTTCCACTTTATCCTATATTAGGTTCGCGGGGGGGTTCCCCATGCCCATTCAGGGGAGAACGTTTCGGGCGCTGGGCAGATACACCCAGGACAGGGCGCCAATCCATCGCTGCAATCCAATGGTTATGAGTTCAAATCACAAGTCCACTGATGTTACCTGTGTTTCTTTGATCAAGACCCTTAACCCTCTGCTTCAGAAATTCTGTATGTAACCCTGTGTTCTGACCCAATCTATTATATCGGGATACTTGTAAAGTCAACCAAATGTAATTATTGCGGCAAAGCGCAGCATTACGCTGCCGTGTCGAGGAAGCAAAAACCTCTGGCCACAGATCTCGTGACAACAGCCTCATTAAAAAAAAGGTTTTGCTCATAATTTTTAGTACTTGGAAGTTGCAAAAGCTGCATATTTTTCCCCGTAAGTTCCCAGACATAGATCATCCAATCAGTCCGGTTTCAGAGCTTTATTACTGGTAGTCAAAAACAGATGAAGAAAGAAGAAAAGCTGAATTAGTTAAGCAGACTGTGGTTTGTACAATGTTCTTAAGAAATGAGAGTTCAGGGGCCTGTGGTCTTCTAGATGTGATCTGATGAACAGAGAAAAAATACCAACTGATTAGTCTCTTTTTTGTCTTTTATGTTTGTCTCTTGTCTCTTATGTTTTGTAATTTTGCTTTGGCAATGTGTGTGTGTGTGTGTGTGTGTGTGTGTGTGTGTGTGTGTGTGTGTGTGTATGTATGTACGTGTGTGAGTGAGTGTGTGTGTGAGAGGTGTGTGTGTGTGTGCGCGAAAGTGTGCGCGAGGTGTGTGGGTGTGCGCGTGTGAGTGTTTGTGTGTGTGTGTGCGTGAGTGTGTACGTTTGTGTGTGTGTGTTTCTGTGTACGTGTGTGTAAGGACAAATCAACACTCAAATCAACTGTCAAGAACCCACCGGAAGTTTAGTTGAGTGCAGATGTGCAACGTTAACTTGCAAAACCCTAATCTTCATAAAAGGACAGGTTTTTGATGTGTATTGGATTAGAGCTCTGACTTTGTTCCTGTGGACAGAATGAGGAACTGAACGGTGCAGTTATCAAACCGAGAACTGGGTACATCACTGTGTAGTTTCTCACTGTGCCTTTAATGCCGCTCGTAGGTTCCGAAATTCTGATTGTCATTGTTGTACTGCCAGCTCGATAATTTTGTCGGTAAGTTGATAAGGGGTGTGTGTGTGTGTGTGTGTGTGTGTGTGTGTGTGTGTGTGTGTGTGAGAGAGAGTATGAGTATGTGTGTATGCATGTTTAAGGACAAATCAACACCCAAATCAACTTTCAAGAACCCACAGAACTCTTTAGTTCAGAGCTGATGTGCAACTTGCACCAGCCTGATCTTTATAAAACAGGACAGATTCTTTTAAATCACTGTTTGTTAATAAAAGAACTTGGACGATCCAGATGTTGGTTTTCAGATTTAGAAAAATTTTAATGAATAATGTCTTCGAATACATCTTTAGCCCAAATCAGGAAAGGTGTGTTTGAAGAATGACACGAAACTGTGTTCTATAATCATGTAGTAAATACCACCTGATCTTGATGGCAAATAATAAACCAATAATGATTTTACTGGCTTTTTTTAAACCCAATAATAATTTACACTTTATATATATGTAGGTGTGTGTGTATATATATATATATATATATATATTAGTGCTGAAGATTTCCACTTGTGCATGCATTTTCATTGCTGTCAGTTTCTGATCAGTATTAAATATTAGATCAGAGCTCTAATCTAATCAGCAGGGTTGTGATTCCTTCCGCTGCATTTCGCTTCTGTGTTAATCTACAACAATCTCATGTATGACAGCAAATTGTTTGCCACCAACAATCAGGTCAAAGTCAGAAGTATGCCTCATATATATACACTCACTGGCCACTTTATTAGGTACACCTGTTCAACTGCTCGTTAACACTTAATTTCTAATCAGCCAATCACATGGCGGCAACTCAGTGCATTTACGCATGTAGACATGGTCAAGACAATCTCCTGCAGTTCAAATCGAGCATCAGTATGGGGAAGAAAGGTGATTTGAGTGCCTTTGAACGTGGCATGGTTGTTGGTGCCAGAAGGGCTGGTCTGAGTATTTCAGAAACTGCTGATCTACTGGGATTTTCACGCACAACCATCTCTAGGGTTTACAGAAAATGGTCCGAAAAAGAAAAAACATCCAGTGAGCGGCAGTTTTGTGGGCGGAAATGCCTTGTTGATGCCAGAGGTCAGAGGAGAATGGCCAGACTGGTTCGAGCTGATAGAAAGGCAACAGTGACTCAAATAGCCACCTGTTACAACCAAGGTAGGCAGAAGAGCATCTCTGAACGCACAGTACGTCGAACTTTGAGGCAGATGGGCTACAGCAGCAGAAGACCACACCGGGTGCCACTCCTTTCAGCTAAGAACAGGAAAC
>JAFMOD010001075.1:253278-266360 GCA_019802435.1 Corydoras maculifer | reverse complement strand
ATTGAGCATCGTTGCAACGCCACAGCCTACCGGAGTATTGTTGCTGACCATGTCCATCCCTTTATGACCACAATGTACCCAACATCTGATGGCTACTTTCAGCAGGATAATGCGCCATGTCATAAAGCTGGAATCATCTCAGACTGGTTTCTTGAACATGACAATGAGTTCACTGTACTCAAATGGCCTCCACAGTCACCAGATCTCAATCCAATAGAGCATCTTTGGGATGTGATGGACAGGGGTATTCGCATCATGGATGTGCAGCTGACAAATCTGCGGCAACTGTGTGATGCCATCATGTCAATATGGACCAAACTCTCTGAGGAATGCTTCCAGCACCTTGTTGAATCTATGCCACGAAGAATTGAGGCAGTTCGGAAGGCATAAGGGGGTCCAACCCGTTACTAGAATGGTGTACCTAATAAAGTGGCCCGTGAGTGTATATATTTAATAGTATCAATAATTATAGTGAGGCGGCACGGTGGCTTAGTGGTTAGCATGTTCTCCTCTCAGCTCTAGGGATTCCCAGTTCGAATCCCCATCTGGGTGGAATTTCGATGTTCTCCCCATGTCTGTGTGGGTTTCCTCCCACAGTCCAAAAACATGGATCAAGTCAATTGAATTCTCCAAATTGCCCCTTGTTGAGTGTTTTTGTGTGGATGAGTGTGTGCCCAGCGATAGGTTGGCGCCCTGTCCTGGGTGTATCTGCCCAGCGCCCCCGAAACATTCTCCCCTGGATGGGCATGGGGAACCTAATATAGGAAGCGGAAGAGAATAAATGAATGAATGAATGAATAATTATCGTATTTGTGTGTTTTGTATGATATAGTGGTGTCCTCCATGCCGTGCCCTGCTGCCTGAACTCAGGAAAGCTTCCATTCAGCTTCATGGTCAGATGAAGTTCGGGACCCTAGACTGTACCATCCATGACGGTCTCTGCAGCACAGTAAGTAAAACATCCACCATAGTCATTATATTAATACAGTGTAGTGTTAACAGTGTTATCCAGCTGCATTTTATTATACAGACATAAAAGATCAGCCATTATCCATCCATTATCTTCCTCTTAATCAGCTACTAGAGTTTTGGGGGGAGGGGCAATGGGGCAATGCAATGGGGCAATTTAGAGCAGCAAATTTAGCGTGTTTTTGGACTGTGGGTGAAACCCACACAGGCATGGGGAGAACATTGAAACTCAGCACAGATTGGGATTCGTACCCGGATGCCAGCGCTGAGAGGCACAATGCCACCTGTTTATGTTAATTTGTAAGTAAAATTTTTGTAGCTGACACAATTTTAGATCTCTAGTACAATTTATTGTCCTGTGTGCGTTTTTACCTTTTTATTATTCGTAGCAAATAACCTTCATCATATTGAGTACATGGAAAAACCAAAGTTTCTTAAAAGCCAATGCTTAATATCATCCAATAAAATATAATAACACTTGATCCCCAGCGCTTACAGGCAGTCATCCTAACCACTAAAGCCACCATGTCGCCCTTATATCCATCCATTCATTATCTTCCGCTTTATCCTCTATTAGGTTCGTGGTGGGGTTCCCCATGCCCATCCAGGGGAGAACGTCTCAGGCGCTGGGCAGATAGACCCAGGACAGGGCGCCAATCTATCACTGAGCACACACTCACTCACACAGACACATACTATATGGGGCAATTTGGAGAACTCAATTGACTTGATCCATGTTTTTGGACTGTGGGAGGAAATCCAGGCGGACACGGGGAGAACATGGAGACTCCACCCAGATTGGGATTCGAACCGGGAATCCCTAGTGCTGAGAGGAGAACGTGCTAACCGCTAAGCCACCGTGCCGCCGCAGCCCTTATATTCATTATTAATTCAATATTGTTGTTTTAATTCTAAATAAAAATGCATCAAATACACTACTTTTGACATTTCCTCTACTTGCTGGATGAAAGGATAGGAATGGTTAACAGTATAATGCGGATGAGACACACAATCTCAACACAAACAATACATCCATCCATTATCTTCCGCTTTATCCTCTATTAGGGTCGCGGGGGGGTTCCCCATGCCCATCCAGGGGAGAACATCTTGGGCACTGGGCAGATGCACCCAGGACAGACCTACCCTATATGGGGCAATTTGGAGAACTCAATTGACTTGATTCATGTTTTTGGACTGTGGGAGGAAACCGGAGAACCCGGAGGAAACCCACGCAGACACGGAGAGAACATGGAAACTCCACCCAGATGGGGATTCGAACCGGGAATCCCTAGTGCTGAGAGAAGAACATGCTAACCACTAAGCCACCGTGCCGCCCTCAACTTAAACAATACTCTTTCTAATTGTTATGTACTGTAAGGGTGTGGTAGCTCAGTGGTTAGGGTGTTGGGCTGTCAATCTGAAGGTTGGGGGTTCAAATCCCAGGTCCACTGAAGTTACCAATGTGGGTCCTTGAGCAAGACCCTTAACCCTCATTGCTTTAGGGATGCTCTTGAAGCCCTGTGCTCTGACAAAAACAAAAGGACCTGCTAAATGGCCAAATTTATATATTCATTTATCTATTTATTTTATTTTATTTATTCATACAGCAAGGACTTGAGGTAATGTCTCCATTTATCGTAATGCTGACTCTAATGGTGATTTAATCAGGATTTAAAATGAGAAATGTTTTGGGACAGGCCCAGGACTTGGTATAGCTCTCAGTTTGTTTAATCACAGATTTATACACAGACAAATACCTTGAGTGTCATGTTTTTTTCCCTTTTAATCTGCTTGATCTTGCTCTTTGCATGTTTTTTATACAGATTAAAAAAACCTGTCATTTTTTTTAACAGGAAACCCAGCTATGTTTTTCATCCTGCCTTCAGCTTCATCAGAGCTATACTCCATAGACAATAATTCACATTAATGCCCATTAGACAAAAAAACTAAATATATAAATATTTATCACTTGCTCAGAAGTGACAAAGGGATGTGAAACTGTAGGCTCAGGTTTTTATTTATAGGCAGGTTTGCCAAACAACGGGAAGCCAATCAGGTGCAAGTGGGCTTTATCAGAATCTAAAATCCTGTTGTTCTATCATGACACAATCAAATGAGGTTCCTGTTTATTATCATCAGGCTGGAAAAAAACAAACTATTATTTATAGACTTGAAATTCAGCTGGTTTACCGTCACAGATTTGAGAAAGAATTTGTTAATTCTTTAATATTACCATCCATCCATTATCTTCCGCTTCATCCGCTTTAGGGTCGCGGGGGGGTTCCTCATGCCCATCCAGGGGAGAGTGTCTCAGGCGCTGGGCAGATACACCCAGGACAGGACACCAATCTATCACTGGGCACACACTCACTCACACAGACACACTCTATATGGGGCAATTAGGAGAATTCAATTGACTTGATCCATGTTTTTGGACTGTGGGAGAAAACCGGAGAACCCGGAGGAAACCCACACGGACACGGGGACACTCCACCCAGATTGGGATTCGAACCGGGAATCCCTAGCGCTGAGAGGAGAACATGCTAACCACTAAGCCACCATGTCACCCCTCTTTATTATTACCTTTCATGGGAATTATCACCAACATGGATCATGTCATGTGCAATATGTTAATTAGTCTTTGAGGTCACAATGGATCATCAGAAGAACCTTGCACAACCATGGTGCTGTTCTGCAGTCTGCTTAAGATCATATGGACACATGGACAAGCCAAAATGTTCATTTTAATAATTTTTGGAATCTAAAACTAAAACAAATTCATTGTTCTAATCCTGAACCAGGATACAGTGGTGTATTTTGCCAACTGTAATTATGTAAAAGGGTGTGGTGGCTCAGTGGTTAGAGTGTTGAGCTATCAATCTGAAGGTTGCTGGTTCAAATCCCATCTTCACGGACGTTTAGAATGTGGCTCCTTGAGCAAGACCCTTAATCCTCATTACTAGAGGGATGCTGTGGCACAACCCTGGGCTTGCTTTGTAAGTCGCTTTGGATAAAAGCATCTTCTAAATGGTGAAACGACATTAAGCACCAATGTCATTCCGGCAAAAATATGCTTGAACATAGAGGTGCACTTGTTTTGGGTTTGCATTAGTTTTAGTTGTAAAAAGAAGTCAGAAGCTAAAGTTGAATTTTCGATGCATCACGAATTGGACGAGCGACTTAAACGCTATTTCCAAGATGGTTGAAAAGTTCGTCAATAGAAAGATATAAAATAATATTTAATATATATTAATTCTAATTTAAATGTTATTCTTTAAACATCTAAAATAACGCATATGTTCTTTTGCGGCGGCACGGTTAGTGGTTAGCACGTTCGCCTCTCAGCACTAGGGATTCCTGGGTCAAATCCCAATCTGGGTGGAGTTTCCATGTTCTCCCCGTGTCCGCGTGGGTTTCCTCCGGGTTCTCCGGTTTCCTCCCACAGTCCAAAAACATGGATCAAGTCAATTGAGTTCTCCAAATTGCCCCATATAGAGCGTGTCTGTGTGAGTGAGTGTGTGCCCAGCGATAGATTGGCGCCCTGTCCTGGGTGTATCTGCCCAGCGCCCAAAACATTCTCCCCTGGATGGGCATGGGGAACCCCCCCCACGACCCTAATAGAGGATAAAGTGGAAGATGGATGGATGGAGGTTCTGTTGCTATATCTGTACTTGAAATCACCTTAAAGTCTAAAATTAACATAGGAAGTCGCAATGCTCAACAGCATCCATGTTTTTTTTTTTATCTATTTATTTTTTCCTTTTATTTATATATATATATATATATATATATATATATATATATATATATATATATATATATATATATATATATATATAAGAATTGCTAACTGGCTGCAGGTTTAAAATGAGTGAGGTCTTTATTAAAAGTTATGTAGATTCTGACTCTAGATAGAGCCACCTGCTTCCTGTTATGTGCCATTCACAGACGAGGATCTGAAAACCTTCTCTTTCTGAGTCAATCTATAAAAAATGTAAACATTGTAATGATTTCTCATGTAAAGAGACTAAGCTTTGATGACGCTGCTGTTTTTTTCTGTGCAGTATAACATCAACGCCTACCCAACCACTGTGATTTTCAACAAGTCCAGCATCCACGAGTATGAAGGTCATCATTCCGCTGATGGTATTCTGGAGTTCATTGAGGTAAAATTGCTACAAAGAAGTTAAACTAGTCTCTTTATTGTTTTGAAAACATGCAGCATGATGTCGCACTGTATTACAAGCCTGTTATTTTATTTAATTTTTTTCAAATAAATTGTCTCAAGCTCAACGTGGAAAAAAAACACTTATTACAAAGCAAAAGACTAAAGCACTACTAAGAAACTGCACTACCTTATTATTATTCATTCATTCATTATCTCCAGCTTTATCCTCTATTAGAGTCGTGGGTGGGTTCCCCATGCCATCCAGGAGAGAACGTTTCGGGTGCTGGGCAGATAAACCCAGGACAGGGCGCCAATCCATGGCTGGGCACACACTCACTCACACACACACTTTATATGGGGCAATTTGGAGAACTCAATTGACTTGATCCATGTTTTTGGACTGTGGGAGGAAACTGGAGAACCCGGAGGAAACCCACACAGACACAGGGAGAACATGGAAACTCCACCCAGATGGGAATTCGAACCGGGAATCCCTAGCGCTGAGAGGCGAATGTGCTAACCACTAAGCCACTGTGCCACCTCCTTATTATTATTATTATTATTATTATTAATAGTTATTAATAATGACTATTATAGTGTTCCGTTATTATGATCTGGCTGCATTTCATTCATTGGTGTACAAGGAGCTCCGATCTTTTAATCTGATTGGCCAAGCCAGTCATCCGTTATTAAACAATAACAAACACCTGACTGCTTCACATTCGTATTAATGCGCGATATACACTACATTTTTCCTAAAAAAAATTTATAAACTTTGCCACTTGATGGCAGTATTTAATTGTTAGAGAAATCAGAAACCTCTCAATAAGCATTGACTTTAAAAAAACGGACTAGATCACGTTGCTGAAGACCAGGTTATTAATGTTTATGCTTTAATTTAACACAATTATGAATCAAACCTTGTTTTTTTTATTATTGTGTATTTGTGACTGTCTTGTGAAAGCAGTAAGGCACTCCAGGTTGTGTATTATTGTGACATATGACATAATGAGAAGAGGTGTGACTGTACTCCACTATGCATCGGGCCTTACAACACTGCTCTTGTGATTTATTCACAATAATGCACGCCCGATTGTTGAGCACCAATTGTTTGCGAATGGATTGACGCCAACAACAGAGGTTCCACTGTACTTTATAGTTGATGTGGTTGTGGTACCTTGGTGGATGAGGTGTTGGGCTATCAATCTGAAGGTTTTGGGTTCAAATCCCACGTCCACTGATATTTCTCAATTGGCTCCTTGAGCAAGACACTTGACTTTCATTGCTTCAGAAAGGCTGTATCAGCCCGGTGTTCTGACCCCAACCAAGGTGGGATAATTTTAGGTAAAAGCGACCAAAGAATTTGCTATGTAACCTAATAAAAATGTAGAGCTATGTCTTTTAATTGTCTTTTTTCGGCATGACCAAGTGATTTCAAATCTCTGAATTTTTCTAACCTGGTCTCAACAAGCAGCAGAATTGGGCTTCATTAAATGAACTCTGCACGCTGAAAATTTCTAATAATTGCACGTACAAATCAGATACAAATAATGTAAACTATACAAGTTTGTCCCTTGTGTTTCAGGATCTGGTAAACCCGGCTGTGGTGACACTCGAAGTGGACTCCTTTCAGCAGCTTGTAATGAAGAGGAAACAAACCGAAACCTGGATGGTGGACTTTTATGCCCCGTGGTGTGGTCCATGCCAGGCTTTGCTCCCTGAGTGGAGGAGAATGGCCCGGGTAATTTTCAAAACACTTGAATCTTTGCACTGCCAATTTTCTTTACTTTATATACAAAATTAGTATAAGTTTAATATTTTTAAAGTATATAAATAACTGGGGTCTTGCCTGAATGCTGTTCTTAGATGCTGAGTGGGATAATCAAGGTGGGATCTGTTGACTGTCAGAAGTACCACTCACTCTGTCAGAGTGAGAGTGTCCGTGCCTACCCTGAGATCCGCCTCTACCCTCAGACCAAGAACCGCCGTGATCAATACCAGTATGAGCATTAAACATAGCACACAACTCTTTTCTCTGCTCTTTGTACAACATGCATAACCTAAAGACCCTAAACGTGTTCCACTGAACTCCTTCATCCTGCATATAAAATATCCATCCATCCATTATCTTCTGCTTTATCCTCTATTAGAGTTGCGGGGGAAGGGGGGGTTCCCCATGTCCATTCAGGGGAGAACGTTTCAGGCGCTGGCAGATAGACCCAGGACAGGGTGCCAATCTATCGCTGCACACACACTTACTCACACAGACACACTCTATATGGGGCAATTTGGAGAATTCAATTGACCTTGATTCCTGTTTTTTGGACTGTGGGAGGAAACCGGAGAACCTGGAGGAGACCCACACAGACACGGGGAGAACATGGAAATTTCACCCAGTTTGGGATTCGAACCAGGAATCCCTAGTGGTGAGAGGCGAACGTGCTAACCACTAAGCCACCGTGGTGCATATAAAATATCTTGCTCAAAAGAGCTTCTCATCTCATTATCTTCTGCTTAATTCCCTATACTGACAACATAAAATTGACAACACTTAAAAGAAACACCATCTGAAGTCAGAAGCTAAAGTCGAATTTTCTATGTATCACGAATTGGACAAGTGACGGAAACGCTATTTCCAAGATGGTTAAAGTTTTTCAATGGACAGATATAAAATAATATTTAATATATATTAATTTGAATACAAAGGTAATTCTTTAAACATCTAAAATAACGCATATTTTCTTTTGCTACATGTGTATTTGAAATCACCTTAAAGGCTAAAGTTAACTTATTACTATTATTTATTTATTTATTCATTTTATATATATATATATATATAGGGCGTCACGGTGGCTTAGTGGTTAGCATGTTCTCCTCTCAGCGCTAGGGATTCCCGGTTCGAATCCCAATCTGGGTGGAGTTTCCATGTTCTCCCCATGTCTGCGTGGGTTTCCTACGGGTTTTCCGGTTTCCTCCCACAGTCCAAAAACATGGATCAAGTCAATTGAATTCTCAAAATTGCCCCATATAGAGTGTGTCTGTGTGAGCGAGTGTGTGCCCAGCGATGGATTGGCGCCCTGTCCTGGGTCTATCTGCCCAGCGCCCGAGACGTTTTCCCCTGGATGGGCATGGGGAACCCCACCGCGACCCTAATAGAGGATAAAGCGGGAGATAATGAATGAATGAGATATATATATATATATATATATATATATATATATATATGTGTGTGTGTGTATGTATATATCGAAAATCCTACCGCCTGACGTGCCTTTATCTTTAGTTTTTGGTATGTTAAATGACAGTTGCGAGGTGTAAACGCAGTGTTGACGGGGTGTAAAAGAGCATCACGATATGCCTTACACAGGGTGTAAGATAGAACCCTAAGTGTTTACAGACAGGTCATAACTCACTGCATTGATCAGATCATAACAAATGTATCATATGTTATTACCAGAAGCAGATTTTTTTTATTATACTGTCAAATGTAAATACAACTTTATAATCAATGTAGTAATTTGTTTTTTTATTTTTAACCCTCAGTAGCTATAACGGCTGGCACAGGGACGCCCATTCCATGAAGACCTGGGGGCTTAAGTAAGTCTTTTAATAATGCATCTTGTTACATATTTAATTGGGTTGTTATTTTAATTAACCCATCATATGATGATAGTACAGCACAGACTATGCAATGGAGATTTTCAGTCAGTGGCGGTAACTGTAAAGTTTAATGTTAATACTAAGATCACGGAACTATTAGAATACGGTAGACAATTTTTTGATTTTTTTCATCCATCCATTATCTTAATCTTCTACTGGGGTTGTTGAAGAAAATTTTGGGTGATTGGCTGATACATCCAGAACAGGGTGGCAATCTATTGCTGGGCACCCTCACTCACATAGACATAGATATAAAACGCACTCAATATAGAGGCAATATGAAGCATTCGATTTACATTGAATCCATGTTTTTGACTGTGGGAGGAAACCGGAGAACCCGGAGGAAACACGGACACGGGGAGAACATGGAACCTCCATCCAAATTGGGACTCGAACCTGGATCCCCAGTGCTGATAGTGTTAAACACTAAGCCACAATGTCGCCCCTTTATGATTCTTATTTTGTAATAATATTTAATGAAGGTACACCTTAAGGTGACAAACAGTTACAAGTTTGATGTTTAGAAACTCTGTTGAAGCTCCTAGTCAATTAAACAACATAGATCAGTGTTTAGGGTGTTGGACTATCAATCTGTAGGTTGGGAGTTTAAATCCTAGGTCCACTGAAGTTACCAATGTGGGTCCTTGAGCAAAACCCTTAACCCTCATTGCTCCAGGGATGTTGTGATTAACCCTGTGCTCACCTTGTAAGTCACTTTGAATAAAAGCGTCTGCTAAATAACCAAATGCAAACACCTTCAGAAACAATTATAAAAAGGTTAGTTCCAGTCCTTAAATCTGATTGGCAGAGATGTTTTTCCAGCAGTGACATTATTGACAATAACAAACACCTCTGAGTGCTTCACATTCATATCAGTGTGTGATATACAATACATTATTTTAAATCATGTACCCATCCATCCATTATCTTCCACTTTATCCTATATTAGGGTCGTGGTGGGGTTTCCCATGCCCATCCAGGGGAGAACGTTTCGGGCGCTGGGCAGAAACACCCAGGACAGGGTGCCAATCTATCGCTGGGCACACACACACTCACTCACTCACACATGCACACTCTATATGGGGCAATTTGAAGAACTCAATTAACTTGATCCATGTTTTTGGACTGTGAGAGGAAACCGGAGAACCCGAAGAAAACCCATGCGGACATGGGGAGAACATGGAAACATGTGCTAACCACTAAGCAACCGTGCCGCCCTAAATCCTGGGGGGGGGGGGGGGGGGGGGGGGGGGGGGGGGGGGGGGGGGGGGGGGGGGGGGGGGGGGGGGGGGGGGGGGGGGGGGGGGGGGGGGGGGGGGGGGGGGGGGCGCCAATCCATCGCTGGGCACACACTCACTCACACAGTCACACTATAAACGGGGCAATTTTGAGAATTCAATTAACTTGATCCATGTTTTTGGACTGTGGGAGGAAACCGGAGAACCCGGAGGAAACCCACGCAGACACGGGGAGAACATGGAAACTCCACCCAGATGGGGATTCGAACCGGGAATCCCTAGCGCTGAGAGGCGAACGTGCTAACCACTAAGCCACCGTGCCGCCCCGCCCTAAATCATGTACCATAAATGGAAATACAAATTAATATAAACAGAGAGTCTGAGGAGCACTAAACCTGCATCCTGTTATTTCACAATCAACATTCACTTACACTTATTACTGTGTTTGTAACAATTTTATAAAAGCAACAAGCACTTGGGGTTGTGTATTATTGTTAATGAATTATGGGACAGGGTGTATCTGTACTCGACTACCCGTTGGGAGTAATTGCACCTCTCTCCTGTGATTTATTATAATAATACTATCATAATAATGAAGCTCTCTCATACCGTATTGCTTTATTATGATAAACCGTATATTAACCAGGCACCTTTTTTTTCTCCTTCTGTAGTTTTCTGCCACGTGTGTCTGTGGACTTGTCCCCTGAAGACTTTAAGAGAAAAGTCTTGGAAGGAAAGGATCATTGGGTGCTGGACTTCTATGCCCCATGGTGTGGCCCATGTCAGCACTTTGCCCCTGAGTTTGAAACTCTTGCTCGGGTATAATTGTTTATAGTTTTTATGTATATTATAGTTTATGTTACTGATTCTGAATTTGTGAAATTCTGAAATTGCGCTGACTTCTCTCGACGTATTCTTTGCATCTCAGCAGGTTAAACTTCTCAGTTTGGGTTTTTCAGATGAACACTGGACTCGTATTTTTGTTCTAAAATAGAATGTAAGGGAACCGTGTGAGGAAGCAGTCTGCTATTTGGGTGGTTCTTTAAAAAATAACTTCTTTCTTGTAACAGCAGATTTAATCTCAGCTAACCCACGTTTCAGTGGTTGTTAAATTGGGCAGTCCAAGGTGATGTGACACAAGCTGCAATTGTGCAATTCAATGTTTTGTGTTTGCACCCGTGTGCCCCGCCAGCGGTCTTTGCGCACCCGAGTTTGCACCCGCATGTGCTGGTTTGTTCATGTTTGTGCATAAATGTGTGTGCATCTGCTTATTTTAATATATATATATATATATATATATATATATATATATATATATATATATATATATATATATATATATATATATATATATATATCCAGCCATTATATTCCGCTTTATCCTCTATTAGGGGGGGGGGGGGATCCCCATGCCTATCCAGGGGAGAATGTTCCGGGCGCTGGGCACATACACCCAGGCCAAGGCGCCAATCCATCGATGGCCCCACACTTACTCACACAGACAAACACACACTATATGGGGCAATTTGGAGAACTCAATTCACTTGATCCATGATTTTGGACTGTGGGAGGAAACCGGAGAACCCAAAGGAAACCCACACGGACACGGGGAGAACATGGAAACTCCACCCAGATTGGGATTCAAACCGAGAATCCCTAGTGCTGAGAGACGAACGAAGCCTATATATATATATATATATATATATATATATATATATATATATATATATATATATATATATATATATATATATATATATATATATTTATGGCGCACTGTTGTAGTTCATTCCAAAGGTGTTCAGTAAGGTTGAGGTCAGGGATCTGTGTGGGCCAATCAGCCTTTAGCATTATAAACTCACCCACAATAGAAATGTCATGCTGGAACAGAAATAGGCCTTCCTCAAACTGTTTTGAATATTACTGTTCTCTCAATTCCATTTGTCCAATTTATTTATAGACATTAATTTTGCTATCGAATGATATTGTATCTGTTTAAGTGAAACTGTTTGAGTAGATAACCGTGTAAGTAGGTAACCATGGCAGTTGTTGTGGAAGGAGATTCCTAATCAGCCTGGAAAACAATTTAGAAAATCTTTCTCACGCTTCAGCATATGTTAAGACACGATAAGCGTGGCATAATAATTTTTTTTTAAACAATAGACCCAGAACCAACTCATAAAGCGAATGTGAGATGATTCAGGTTAAGTATTGAAACTAGATTAATGATCATGATTGGTAATTCTACAGCTCAGCCGATTTCTCATAAACTCCCTCAGTCCCTTTGAATAGAAGCGTCTGCTAAATGACCTCTGTAGTGACTGCTTGCCTTCTTCTGTAACCCTAGTACAGAAGTAAGTGAAAGAGATGCACATAGATTTGGGCATCTGGGCAGATGTACCCAGGACAAGGGTTCCAATCTTTTGCTTGGTACTGTTTGGAAATACTCCAATGCTAAATTACATACTAAATTATAGCTGTTAATATTTATTTAAAAAAAAAAATGGTGCCTGCCCATTTGCGCTGGATGAGACCTTTTTGTTGAAGGCGTTTTTTTTTTTCTTTCCTTTTCTTCCCCCTCTTTATTCATCAATATTCATCCATCTGTTATCTTCTGCTTTATCCACCACTAGGGTTGAGGGGGGTTCCCCATGCCCATCCAGGGGAGAACGTTTCGGGCGCTGGGCAGATTCACCCAGGACAGGGCACCAATCTAGCACTGGACACACACTCGCTTACACAGACACACACTATATGGGGCAATTTGGAGAACTCAATTGACTTTATCCATGTTTTTGGACTGTGGGAGGAAACCGGAGAACCCGGAGGAAACCCACGCGGACACGGGTAGAACATGGAAACTCCACCCAGATGGGGATTCGAACCAGGAATCCCTAGAGCTGAGAGGAGAACATGCTAACCACTAAGCCACCGTGCTGCCCTTCATTCATCAATGTTTTAAAATAAAAATGACACTTTCTGTCATCAGTGGGTGCGGTAGCTCAGTGGTTAGGGTGTTGGACTATCAATCTGAAGGTTGGGGGTTC
>JAFMOD010001075.1:243278-248278 GCA_019802435.1 Corydoras maculifer | reverse complement strand
AGTGGGTGCAAGCTGCAAGTTGACCACTAGATGTCACCAAATCCCGTCAAATATAAAACCCTTTTATGTAGGTATGAGGTCATATTGCAGAAGCCTTTATCCAAAGTAACTAACGTGTGTCCCAACTTCATGGACGAGGTTCAAACACAGGGTCAACGGTCTTGATCACTGGCCTACACTGGTAACATCAGTGGACTCAGGATTTAAACCCACAGTGTTGAGGTTGATTGCCCCACACTCTAATCACTAGGATACGAAAATATGTTAAGATGATTGATCTGTCGTTATATTGACTGCATATGATCAATATTATATCAATATTCATGCTGCGGTCATAAAAACTAAGAAATTACAAGCTTATATTGTAAGTGGGGGGCAGTTTGGATAAGGATCAGATTCAATTATACTACAATGTATCTGGTTCCTGCCCAGCGATAGATTGGCTCCCTGTCCTGGGTCTATCTGCCCAGCGCCCGAAACGTTCTCCCCTGGATGGGCATGGGGAACCCCCACCGTGACCCTAATAGAGGATAAAGCTGAAGATAATGGATGGATGGATGAATGTATCTGGTTCCTTCTTATCTCCTCACTTGTGATGTTCTCTTTTTTTTTTTGTAAGTTGCTTTTGATAAAACATCTGCCAAATGACTCAATGCGATATACCAACAACCGTTCAGACAATAAGGCTATTGAAGCAATAAGGTACAAGAGGGCGTGCACGCACCCTCTCATACCTTACTGCTTTTCTAAAATAGTTACAAACGGACTATAGTAAAAAAAAAAAAAAAAAAAAAAACAAGGTTTGATTCAAATATTATCCATCCATCCATTATCTCCTGCTTTATCCTCTATTAGGGTCGCGGGGGGGTTCCCCATGCCCATCCAGGGGAGAACGTTTCGGGCGCTGGGCAGACACCCAGGACAGGGCGCCAATCTATCACTGGGAACACACTTACTTACACAGACATACTCTATATGGGGCAATTTGGAGAATTCAATTGACTTGATCCATGTGTTTGGATTGTGGGAAAAAACCAGAGAACCCGGAGTAAACCCATGCGGACACAGGGAGAACATGGAGACTACAACCAGATTGGGATTCGAACCGGGAATCCCTAGTGCTGAGAGGAGAACATCCTAACCACTAAGCCACCGTGCCGCTTATAATAATCAGTAAATAATAATTTTAGTAGATTACTTGTGTATGCGCGGCCGGCACAGTGGCTTAGTGATTAGCATGTTCTCCTCTCAGCTCTAGGGATTTCCGGTTTGAATCTCCGTCTGGGTGGAGTTTCCATGTTCTCCCCGTGTCTGCGTGGGTTTCCTCCGGGTTCTCCGGTTTCCTCCCACAGTCCAAAAACATGGATCAAGTCAATTCATTCATTCATTCATTATCTTCCGCTTTATCCTCTATTAGGGTCGCGGTGGGGTTCCCCATGCCCATCCAGGGGAGAACGTCTCGGGCGCTGGGCAGACAGACCCAGGACAGGGCGCCAATCCATCGCTGGGCACACACTCACTCACACAGACACACTCTATATGGGGCAATTTTTTGAGAATTCAATTAACTTGTTCCATGTTTTTGGACTGTGGGAGGAAACCGGAGAACCCGGAGGAAACCTACGCAGACACGGGGAGAACATGGAAACTCCACCCAGATGGGGATTCGAACCGGGAATCCCTAGCGCTGAGAGGCGAATGTGCTAACCACTAAGCCACCGTGCCGCCTGGATCAAGTCAATTGAGTTCTTCAAATTGCCCCATATAGAGTGAGTCTGTGTGAGTGAGTGTGTGCCCAGTGATGGATTGGTGTTCTGTCCTGGGTCTATCTTCCCAGCGCCCGAAACGTTCTCCCCTGGATGGGCATGGGGAACCCCCCCCCCCCCCCGACCCTGATAGAGGATGAAGTGGAAGATAATGGATGGATGAATGACTTGTGTATGCCGTTTTGGTGTGTGTGTGTGTGTGGCTGGCTGATTCCTGCATGTTTATTTTCCAGCTTGATGAGATCAGGAATAGAGGGGAAAGTGAGTTGTAACACTTTCGAATGACTGTTGTTTTTGTGTCTTTGCTTTTTTCTTAGTTTTATAAGAGAACGGTTGCAGTTCATGGAAAACCATCAGTACGCATTTAAGAAGCTCACGTCATCTGAACCCATTATTAAAAGCTTAATGTTTAACTTGTACCGTAATTATGGGTTTATACTTTATTAAATGCACCTTTAGGGTGCCGCATGTTTTTCGTGTTAACATTTCTTAAGTTACAAACCGTTTCATTTGGATGCGCACTCTGCCAGTGCGAGTGGAAAGTAAGCAGTTCGCATGAGAGCAGGCCAGAACGCGGGTGAGGCGGGACGGTGGGAAAAGAGTCCAGGCAGCTCCTCCTGTTTACGGCCCTTACTGCCTCATCCCTGAGCGCCTTCCACTAAACCTAATGATTTCCCTCTGACAGGTGCTTGACTTGTAACCTCGGTTTTAAAGGCAGCCATAAAGCCTGGTGTGAACGGTGCTTCAGAGTGTGCTACTTCAGCTGTAAATGTCTTTACGACGATAAGAGTCATGCTTTTCTTTCCTCTGGTTGTAAAGCTCTACATGAACAGCAGCTTTATAGTCGCCTCATTTGCCAGAATCGGAAACTAAATGGATGATGAGTCCGAGATGGAGTTACAGTGCTGTTACACAGCATGGCTTCAGCCATTTACCTTTAATAAGACTAATGGCTGCTTCATTGCTTTATCGTTTGGGCAAAAACATGACTAATAAATCCTAACCAATTTCATTTAGTGTTGACAATGCATCCATCCATCCTTTATCTTCCGCTTCATCCTCTATTAGGGTCGTGGGGGCGTTCCCCATCCCCATCCAGGGGAGAACGTTTCGGGCGCTGGGCAGACACACCCAGGACAGGGTGCCAATCTATCACTGGGCACACACTCACTCACTCACACACGCACTCTATATGGGGCAATTTGGAGAACTCAATTGACCTTGATTCATGTTTTTGGACTGTGGGAGGAAACCGGAGAACCCGGAGGAAACCCACGTGGACACGGGGAGAACATGGAAACTCCACCCAGATGGGGATTCGAACCGGGAATCCCTAGTGCTGAGAGGAGAACACGCTAACCACAAAACCACCGTGCCGCTAGTGTTAAATCCATCGTACAATTTTTTTTCAGGGTGGCATGGCGGCTTAGTTGTTAGAACGTTCGCCTCTCAGCGCTGGGAAGCCAGGTTCGAATCCCAATCTGGGTGGAGTTTCCATGTTCTCCTCGTGTCCATGTGGGTTTCCGGTTTCAACTCACAGACCAAAATAATTGGTAAATTGGCTGTTTTAAATTGCCCCTATATAGTCTGTGAGTGTGTCCTCAGCGATAGATTGGTGCACCCATTGAGGTCATGTTCATTCTTTAGGTGATGGTTGGCTCGGTTTTTCTTTCTTTCAGCCTTTGTGACTGAGCGACTGACTGACTGAATGTGTCCCAAGCGATAGATTGATGCCCCATCCATGGTCTATCTGCCCAGCACCTAAAACGTTCTCCCTTGGATGGGCATGAGGAACCCCCATATGACCCTGAAAGAGGATTAAGTGGAAGATAATGAATGAAGGTAAAATGGCTCCTCTAAATTGCCCCTATATAGTCTGAATAAGTGTGTCTTTAGCAATAGCTTGGTGCCCTGCCCTGGATGTATCTGACCAGGGAATTGGCATGGACCCCCTCCCCCCCCACCCCGACCCTAGTATAGGATTAAGTGGAAGAGGATGGATGGAAGTTGGAAAATGTCATTAAGTAACCTATCTGTTCTAAAACTACGATGGCTGAAGGTGTCTGATCAGTCTGTTCATGAGAATATGTCAGTTGTTAGCTATATTAATAAAATTGGATTTGATGTTGGTTGGACATGATGTCATGTTCGTTCTTTTAGGTGATAGTTGGCTCTGCTTTCCTGTCTATCAGCCTTTGTGACTGAGTAAGTATTTTTCTGAGTGAGTGTTTTACTGAGTGACTGACTGAATGTGTCCCCAGCGATAGATTGATGCCCCATCCATGGTCTATCTGCCCAGCACCTAAAACGTTCTCCCTTGGATGGGCATGAGGAACCCTCATATGACCCTGAAAGAGGATTAAGTGGAAGATAATAAATGAAGGTAAAATGGCTCCTCTAAATTGCCCCTATATAGTCTGAATGAGTGTGTCCTTAGCAATAGCTTGGTGCCCTGCCCTGGGTGTTTCCCCTAGTTTAGGATTAAGTGGAAAAGGATGGATGGAAGTTGGAAAATTATTAAAAAATGCCAACATGAAGTAACCTATCTGTTCTAAAACTACGACGCCTGAAGGTGTCTGATCAGTCTGTTCATGAGAATATGTCAGTTGTTGGCTATATTAATAAAATTGGATTTGATGTTGGTTGGAAATGAGGTCATGTTCGTTCTTTTAGGTGATGGTTGGCTCTGCTTTCCTGTCTATCGGCGTTTGCGTGCGAAGCCTAATTAGCAGTTCTGGGAATATCTGTATAGAACCAGATTAGTTCACACTCAGAGAACTGAACCGCAGCGGCCCGCTTCGTTTCGAACGCCAGAGCTCTTTTCACAGAACTGCCAAATTATTATCGTGCATTTTATTAAAGGTTCTAATAATGTAGAAGTAAAACAAAGAAGGAGACTGCGAGACAGATTAGATAAATGAATTAAAGAACATGGTGACTAAAATTTTCAATAAAGGGAAACAAAATATCTGGAAATCTAACACGATAAATAACAATCTGAATCTGAAACCCAATCCTGATGAGTTTAGCATCTGTTTCTGATTATGTTTCATAGATGCACAAAAATGCAGAGTGTGTTGCTGTTATGAATATTGTTTAAAGTGTTTTGTTTTTAACAGCTGTGCAAATTACATATGAATGAGAAGATGCTTCTGATAAAGTGCTCATCAAATGTATTTCCACTCGATGAGACGATTACAGGGGGGGCTTAGTGGTTAGCATGTTCTCCTCTCA
>JAFMOD010001075.1:211246-226006 GCA_019802435.1 Corydoras maculifer | reverse complement strand
ACCAACACACCCACTTAACCACCCACCCACACCTACCGACCAAACATCCTGACACCCATACCTGCCCACCAAACCAAACACCACACACCATGACACCCAGACCACCAACACACCCACTTAACCACCCACCCACACCTACCGACCAAACATCCTGACACCCATACCTGCCCACCAAACCAAACACCACACACCCTGACACCCCGACCACCAACACACCCTTACCACAAACACCCACTCAACCACCTACTTACCAAACACCACACATCCTGACACCCAGACCATCAACACACCCACCTTCCAAACACCACAAACACCCACTCAATCACACACCACAAACATCCACACCACAAACACCCACTCAGTCATATACCCACACCACAAACATCCAATTAACTGCACACCACAAACATCTACTTAACCACACACCCACCCTGACACTCTAACCACAAACACACAATCACATCACACACCCACCAACACCACACACACACCCACCACATCCATCCACACAAACACATACACCCACCTAGCCACACATGCCCACAACACAAATCCCCACACCACAAATGACTAAACACCCCCACTTCACAGTCCCAATACCACACTTTCACCCACACACAACATTTCCCACAACTCCATCCAGAGGGGGAAAAAAATGTAAGCAGTACCGTGAGCGTTCCTCATTTTCATATCCCATAATGATGTACTCCTCATTGGTTGTAAGAGGGGGGCATAGACATCCTGAACTGTAGTGCAGGGTTACGGTCTCTCTGGGAATGTGAACCAACGAAGACTTCAGAACATCCTTCACATCCACAACAGCACTGAGGTCATGATTCCGGATCTTTATCTCTCGCACCCGTGCACGGATCACTAAGAGGGTAAAGATTTCACATTGATAATCCGACTTTAATCACACCGAGGATCTTATTACCCAGTAAACTTATTTTATTATCTACAGCATAATACTGTAAAAGATTCCAGATCTTAGAGATATTGGAATAACGTGTCCCAACATCGGCATGGTGGCTTAGTGGTTAGCATGTTCTCCTCTCAGCTCTAGGGATTCCCGGTTCGAATCCCAATCTAGGTGGAGTTTTCATGTTCTCCCCGTGTCCGTGTGGGTTTCCTCCAGGTTCTCCAGTTTCCTCCCACAGTCCAAAAACATGGATCAAGTCAATTGAGTTCTCCATATTGCCCCAGATAGAGTGCATTTGTGTGAGTGAGTGTGTGCCCAGCGATACATTGGCGCTCTGTCTTGGGTGTATCTGCCCAGCGCCCGAAACTTTCTTCCCTGGATGCATACAATTATTTAAGTTTAATGGCTCTGCATTTGATTTTATACACTTTTGGTGATGGGACTGAGTGAAACATACATTTTAATTATTAAATGTACATCTTCTTTATTTTGGCATCGTATTAGTGCTTATCAATGTTCTCAAGAGAAGCTGTAAATAAATAATACACATTTAGAAAGCTAAATTGGTCCTTCTTCCTAATGTCTTTTGTAACCCATATGTGCAATAATTAAAACTCTAGAGAAACAGATTAAGTTTACATACCATAATTATAATTGTTCCTTATGTAGTTCTTTTGGGCAAGTTTCACAGGTCTGCACTTGCAGCGATCTGAAACAGCAAATTAACAAGTCAACCTAAATATATTACAGTATATATAGATGTTAGGTCCCAAAGTTATAGGTGTATATATAGGTGTATATTTTGGACATGCCATCTTTCTGCTCCACTTATTGTCCATGTTCTCAGTTCCACTTCCTGTAAAGATGGACTTTGTAGTTCTCTAATTCCAGACTGTAGTCCATCTGTTTGTGTTCTACAGTATATACTGTGTACGTCCCCTTTACTCTGTTCTAATGGTCCGAACCCCAATAGAACCACCACAGAGCAGGGATTATTTGGGTGGTGCATTATTCCTATCCCAGCAGTGTCACTGAGGTGTTTAAATGACGCTACAGCAGCACTGCTGCACTAAAACCCCCTCACCACATCAGTGTCACTGCAGAACTGACAATAAACAATCCACCACCCAAATTATAGCTGTTATTATACCTATAATGGCCCTAACCAATAGAACAGAGAACCAACATAGAACTAACAAAAAACAAATGGACAACAGTCTGTAATTGTAAAACTACGAAGTCTGTCCATTTGGTAAGTGAAGGACATGGACAATGAAGCAAGAAGAGGGCGTGTCCAAACTTTTGACTCATACTGTAATATGTGATTAATAATTATTTTCATGTATTCGGCACATGCATTAATCCAACATGATCATGCAATACAGGTTGAGCATTCAGCAAAAGTTCTTTTGAAAATGTCTAATTCGTGATATGTGACCTCGTCAATATTAATGATCTCTCAGAACAATTCAGTAATGTAACGAATGAATAAAGAATAAAGTGTTCAAAGTACCACTGACTCCTTTACAGTTGCTGTTGCTCGGGTCTGTGCCTGGGTTCAAATCTACAAAAGAAAAGAAGCCATGTTATATAAAGCTCATCATCACAATCCACTCAGTGCAGAGTTTATTCAGTGTCATGAGTTACCGTTAATGCATAACCGTTAGGGATAAACTTCTCTGTATTCCATTAAACTGATTCTTTATTTAAATCTTATTCAAACCCATAAATTAATACACATTGATGTACATTTCACATTAAAACAACCAGAATTTAAATAATAATGATTTATGGTCTTACCGGGGTTACATTTTGTAAAGTCTTGATGATTATCTAGAATTAAAAGAAAAAACATCACATTAATAATCCGCACTATTTTGACTTTTATTACAGTGTTTTTGTAAATTATGATCATTCCGCTTAATCTTTAACTAGGTACTAAAGGGTATCTGCAGCGCTCCCCCTTCCCCCTTTGTATCCGGGGAGAACAATTTGGGCGCAGGGCAGACACCCAGGACAGGGGGTCACAGTCCATCTGTGTTAGTTCCTGTCAATCTGTGTAATAAGGTCAGAACCACCAAATGGACACCATAAAGTAAGTATTATTTGGGGTATAGCTGCTTTTTAGCAATGCAGTCACACTGATGTGATGCTGATGAGTTAGCATACATGGAGATGGTTTATTTGGATCAGACACAGGAGTGCTGTTTTAGATTAACACCATGTTTACTAATTGTGCACCATGTTAGACTCATTTTCCCAATTGCTCCACGTTATAAAATGTACAAACTTCATTTTTTAGGAAAGTTGAGACTTTTAATTAATCAATTAATAAAACTTTTAGGAAAATTGAAGATACTAATAGTTGCAGATTAGTCCAAAGTGCATGGCTATGTGCTTGATTTTATACATTACAGAATTCGGTGACTAAGATGTTCGACTTTAAGCCCCAAAACCTTGCTGGATTTGTGTTTTGATTTTGGGATTACTTTTTATTTTTTAAATTTCTTGATGCAAGACCAGGCTGTTAGGTTAGGTACTCCTGGTCCCCATGCCCATCCAGGTTTTGGGAGCCGGGATAGGGTGCCATCCATCGCTGGACACAGTTGCACAGTTTGGTTTACTCATTCCAGCAGTGTAACTGCAATGCTGTGAACTAACAGCAGCCTAAATGATACTTGCTTTGTGGAGAACCTAAGCATTACTGAACAGAATCAATGGGTAAAGTACGCAGAAAAACCGCCTGTAAAACAGAAAACTAAAATTCCACCTATGTAGTAAATAAAACTAATAAACTGTATGCAGATACAGGTGTATATACTAAAATCACCAGTAAGAATATTACAACACCTATGAGCCTGTACATAAAGAGGTGCTTGTTACTAACACGGTTAGTTTAGATTGAATCATTGTATCATTAAGACATGGTTAGACTCATTTTCTCAATTGCTCCAACTTATAAATGTACAAACCTAATTTTTAGAAAAGTTGAGACTTTTAATTCATCAATTATTAAAACTTTTAGGAAAAGTAGTCCAAAGTGGCACGGTAGCTCAGTGGTTAGGGCGTTAAGTTATCAATCTGAAGGTTGGGGGTTCAAATCCCAGGTCAACTGAAGTTACCAATGTGGGTCCTTGAGCAAAACCCTTAACCCTCATTGCTTCAGAGATGTTGTGATTAACCCTGTGCTCACCTTGTAAGTCGCTTTGGATAAAAGCATCTGCTAAATGATCAAATGCAAATGCAAGACATTTTAAATGTTTGTACAAAAAGCAAAAAATAAAAACAGCCTTACTATTAACAAATGGATTAACAGACTGAGAATAAAAGGGTTAATGAATGAATGATATAGTCAAAGTAAGTAAGTAAATAAATGCAAAATAGTAAGTAAAGTGGTGAAAATGAACTCATAAATGAATGTAGGGATGGATGGATAGATGAATGAATGGATTAAGACAATGAGTATAAGAGACTTAATAAATAAGTGATATAGTTAAAGTAAGTAAGTGAAAACAAACGGGACGGTAAGTAAAGAGGTGAAAGGGAACTAATAAATGTGAGATGGCGCAAGTTAGTGACTGCATGAGTGGATGACTGAGTGCAAGTGGTAAATGGATAAACAGACTGAGAATAAAAATTAAGTGTACGTGACAGTCAATGTGAATGAGTAAATAAACAAATGTAACACAGTAATAATATATGGGTAAGGAGTAACTAATGAATGAGTGAATGAACTAACAGTTTAACAGAATTACAGAATAAAAAGTTATTGGATGAGCGATATAGTCAAAGTAAGTAAGTGCATACATAAATGCGACATGAATGAGTGAATGAAAGTATAAATGGATTGACAGACTGAGGATAAAAGAGTTAATGGATGAGTGACAGTCACAATATGTGACTGAATAAATAAACACGGTAAGTAAAGGGGTGAAACAGAACAAATGAATGAATGAATGTAAAATGTAGCAAAAGTTAGTAACTGCATGAGTGGATGGCTAAGTGCAAGTGAGTGAACCGATTAACAGCCTGGGAATAATAGGGTTAATGGATGAGTGATATAGTCAAAGTAAGTGAATAAATAAATGTGACAGTAAGTAAAGTGGTGAATATGAACTAATAAATGAATGAATAAAGGGATAAACAGACTGAGAATAAAATAGTTAATGGATGAGTGACAGTTAAAGTGAATAAATAAATGCGACATAGTAAGTGAAGTGGTGAATATGAACTAATGCAAAAAACTGGTAAGTGAATGGATTAACTGACTGCATAGTGCAGTGACTGCATAAAGGTGACATGGTAAGTAAAGGGGTGAAAAGGAATGAATAAATGAAATGAAGCAAAAGCAAATGACTACATGAGTGACTGGATTAATAGACTGAAATAGTTAATAGATGAGTGATATAGTCAGAATAAGTAAGTGAATGAATAAACGTGACATGGTAAGTAAAGTGAATATGAACTAATGAATGAATGAATGAGTAAATGAATGGATTAACAGACTGAGAATAAAAAGGTTTATAGGTAAGTGATATACTTAGAGTGAGTAAGTAAATGAATAAACATGACATGTTAGTAAAGTGGTGAATAAATGGATGGATGTGAAATGAAGGAAAAGTAAGTGACTACATGAGTGAATGGATTAACAGACTGGGAATAAAACAGTTAAGCATTAGATAAGTGATATAGTCAAAATAAGTAAGTAAAGTGTATGTAAAGTGGTGAATATGAACCAATGAATGAATGATAAAATGAATGGATTCATAGACTGAAATAAAATGGTTGATTGATGAGTGATATAGTCAGAGTGAGTAAGTGAACATGGTAAGTGGTGAATATGAACTAATGAATGAATGAATGAGGAAATGAATGGATTAACAGCCTGAGGAAGAAAAAAATAGTTCACAGATAAGTGATATAATCAGAGTAAGTAAGTTAAGGTGGTAAGTAAAGTGGTGAATATGAACTATTGAATGAATGAATGAGGAAATGAATGGATTAACAGCCTGAGAAAAAAAAACTAGTTCACGGAAAAGTGAAATAATCAGAGTAAGTAAACATGGCAAGTAAAGTGGTGAATATGAAGGTATGAATGAATGAATGGATTAACAGACTGAGAATAAAAAGGTTCATAGGTAAGTGATATACTCAGAGTAAGTAAGTAAACATGGTAAGTAAAGTGGTGAATATGAATGTATGAATGAATGAATGGATTAACTGTCTATGAAAAAAACTAGTTTACAGATAAGTGATATAATCAGAGTAAGTTAAGGTGGTAAGTAAAGTGGTGAATATGAACTATTGAATGAATGAACTAATGAATGAATGAATGAGGAAACAAATGGATTAACAGCCTGAGAAAAAACAAATAGTTCACAGATAAGTGAAATAATCAGAGTAAGTAAGTAAACATGGTAAGTAAAGTGGTGAATATTAATGTATGAATGAATGAATGGATTAACAGCCTGAGAAAAAAAAAGTTTACAGATAAGTGATATAATCAGAGTAAGTTAAGGTGGTAAGTAAAGTTGGATATATGAACTAATGAATGAATGAACTAATGAATGAATGAATGAGAAAATGAATGGATTAACAACCTGAGAAAACACAAATAGTTCACAGATAAGTGATATAGTCAGAGTAAGTAAGTTAAGGTGGTAAGTAAAGTGGTGAATATGAACTAATGAATGAATGAACTAATGAATGAATGAATGAGGAAATGAATGGATTAACAGCCTGAGAAAAAACAAATAGTTCACAGATAAGTGAAATAATCAGAGTAAGTAAGTAAACATGGTAAGTAAAGTGGTGAATATTAATGTATGAATGAATGAATGAATGGATTAACAGCCTGAGGAAGAAAAAAAATAGTTCACAGATAAGTGATATAATCAGAGTAAGTAAGTTAAGGTGGTAAGTAAAGTGGTGAATATGAACTATTGAATGAATGAACTAATGAATGAATGAATGAGGAAATGAATGGATTAACAGCCTGAGAAAAAACAAATAGTTCACAGATAAGTGATATAGTCAGAGTAAGTAAGTTAAGGTGGTAAGTAAATTAGTGACTGACTGGATGGATGGACGGGTGAATGGATGGATGGATGGATGAGGTACCTGGCCCCTCGGCGGGCACGATGGCTTCGGGTGAGATGCAGACGGCGCGGTCGTAGACGGGCAGCTCGTCGCAGGCCAGGCTCTCGGGCCAGCTGTGGTTGTACTTGTTCATGACGGGCTCGCAGCCGCACTTGGCGCGCTCGCAGACGGACTTGCAGGGCTTGATGGGCTCGTTCTGGAAGTCGATGGTGCAGATGGGCGCGTACATGGCGCAGAGGAAGAAGAGCAGCACGGGGCTGCAGCCGGTGCCCAGCAGCGCCTCGAACTGCTCGATGGCCAGCACGGCGTTGGCCTGCGTGCTGTGGTGCAGGTGGTTGGGCATCTTGGTCATGTTCCACGGCATGAACTTACACAGCGGGATGCGCACCGGCTCGCACGACCCCGCCGCGGCGCCTCCCGGACACCCGGCCAGGTAGAGCAGCACCGCAGCGGCCAGCGCACCCAGCCGCGCCCCGCCGCCACAGCCGAACCACATCGTTCCACGGAGCGGACTGAGAACCACGAGCTCCAGCGCCGGACAAACTTTCTAACCCCCGACTCCTCACGCCGGTCTCGCCGGTCACGCCACAGAGCTCATTCGCTTCTTGGAGGTGAAACTCGGGTTAAAAAATCCCTCTCGGAACGTGGGCTTCCACCGGAGCAGCGCTGCAGGCCGTGAGCGCGTCCGCGTCCACCTCCTCCACCCGGGGCTCTGCGCTCCGGCGCTCCGGCGCTCAGGTGTAATCGCCGCGTGACGTCACGGGGAGGGTCCCGGCTGATGCGCATCTCCACCCGCCTCCTCGCCCTTCCCCCTTTCCTCCCTCCCTCCCTTGCACCACCACCACCACCGCTGCCAAAATCCGATGTGTAAAGGCAGTGTTTCCCGATCACCCACACCTCCCAGAACACCGGGGTTTTGTTCCCAGATTATGCTGTTTGCTTATTTTATGCCATATTTCACATTCACCATTAGACACCTTCATCAGGTCCACATGCATGCTCCTCCACTCACTCTTCATTTTACCAACTCCACCTTCCAACGTCCTTGTGCTTCTCGGATTAACTTTTTAGATTACATAGATCAAATATGGGCACGGTGGCTTAGTGGTTAGCACGTTCTCCTCTCAGTGCTAGGGATTCCAGGTTCGAATCCCAATCTGGGTGGAGTTTCCATGTTCTCCCCGTGTCCACGTGGGTTTCCTCCAGGTTCTCCAGTTTCCTCCCACAGTCCAAAAACATGGATCAACTCAATTGAGTTCTCCAAATTGCCCCATATAGAGTGTGTTTTTGTGAGTGAGTCTGTGCCTAGTGATGGATTGGTGCCCTGTCTTGGGTGTATTTGCCCGGCGCCCGAAACGTTCTCCCCGGTGGGAGGGGAGGTACACTATCACTGGGCACATGCTCACGCACACAAACACACTCTATATGGGGCAATTTGGAGAATTATAATTGACTTCATCCATATTTTTGGACTGTGGGAGGAAACCGGAGAACCCGGAGGAAATCCACGCGGACACGGGGAGAACATGGAAACTCCACCCAGGTGATTCGGACCGGGGATCCCTAGTGCTGAGAGGCGAACGTGTTAACCACTAAGCCACTGTGCCGCAAATTATTTTATAAAATCAGTGCTGGGAATCCAGGTATGAATCCCAATCTGGGTGGAGTTCCCATGTCCTCACCATGTCTCCCCGGTAAATTTCCTGCTCTAAAGTTGTATCTGCCCAGCACCCCAGCACCCGAAACATTCTCCCCTGGATGAAAAGATTAAGTAGAAGATAATAAATGAATAAAATTATTACAAATAAAAAAAGAATAAATGCAATTAAGCCTATCAAAGTTGGAGGTCAGAGCAGCAATAATAACAATGAATATTCATTCATCTTCCGCTTTTATCCTCTATTAGGGTCGCGGTGGGGTTCCCCATGCCCATCCAGGGAAGAACCTTTTGGGCGCTGGGCAGATAGACCCAGGACAGGGCGCCAATCCATCGCTGGCCACACACTCACTCACACAGACACACTCTATATGGGGCAATTTGGAGAACTCAATCGACTTGATCCATGTTTTTGGACTGTGGGAGGAAACCCACACGGACACGGGGAGAACATGGAAACTCCACCCAGATTGGGATTCGAACCGGGAAACCCTAGCACTGAGAGGAGAACGTGCTAACCAGTAAGCCACTGTGCAGCTGGTTAGAATGAATAATGAATGAATAAAATATAATGTGTAGTTCTGAAGTACACGAGTATGTATATATGGATGTAAAAGTGTCAACATGTCAATATTAAAGTGTCCAGTAGTGATCAAAGTGCAAGAAAGCAGTTTAATAAACTCTTTTATTTGTCTTTGTCCTTCAGGCCCAACTGGAATTCTAAAATCTGATGGCTCTTGGAACAAAGGATCTTCTGAGTCTGTCTGTAGAGCAGCTCAGTAACAGCAGCCCGTCACTGAACTTGCCGCTTTGGTCCAGTGCAGGTTGTTGAGCGTCCTCCTTTCTTCCACCTTAATTACAAAATCCATCATCTTTACTCTGCTCTCTAACACTCAGGACCTCCACAAACCAGGTATGATCATCTCATTTCATCACCTTTCACTCAATCCTTTACAATGGTCGTGGGGGGGGGGTACCCCTTGTCCATCCAGCGGAAAACATTTTGGGGAGCTGGGCAGCTACACCCATGACAGGGCACCAATCAATCACTAGACACAGACTTACTCACACAGACATACAGTCTATGGGGCAATTCAGAGCAAACAATTCACTTTCAATCCATGTTTTTGGGCTGTGGGAGGAAACCCGAGAATGTGGAGAAAACCCAACAGATACATGGAAAAATGTGGAAACGCCACCCAGATCAGGATTCGAGGCTGGATCTCCAGAGGGGAAAGGCAAACGTACACACGCTATATAGATATTTTACATTTACATGAAGGCAATTTGGAGCAGCCTATTCACCTTCAATCCAGAAAGAAGTGAGGGGGGTGTGTGTGAGAAAGAATGTGGCGGGGGGTTCAAAATGCTCACTCAAGGGAGAACGTCTAAATTCAATTTACCTTGAATCCATTGGGGATTTTTTGACTGTGTGAAGCAACTGGAGAACCCAGAGGAAACCCACACAGACACGGGGAGAACGTGGAAACTCCACCCAGACCGGGATTTGAACCTGGATTTCAAGCGCTGAGAGGCGAAGAAAACCCAAGAATGTGGAGAAAACCCACCAGACACAGAGAAAAACAGAGCCAATCTATTGCTGGGCACACACTCACTCACACAAATACACTCTATATGGGGCAAACAGGAGAATTCAATTAACTTGATCCATGTTTTTGGACTGTGGGAGGAAACTGGAGAACCCGGAGGAAACCCACGCAGTTACGGGGAGAACATGGAAACTCCACCCAGATTGGGATTCAAACCAGGAATCCCTAGTGCTGAAAGGTGAACATGCTAACCACTAAGATCGCGTGATTCCAACACTTAAAAGTCCAAACAGCATCTTATCTCGGAGCCGGCTCGTGTATGTAGGCTTGGTAGGTGGTAGTGGTAGCTCAGTGGTTGGGGTGTTGGGTTATTAATCTGCAGGTTGGGGGTTCAAATCCCAGGTGCACTGAAGTTACCAATGTGGGTCCTTGAGCGAGACCCTTAACCCTCATTGCTCCAGGGATGTTGTGATTAACCCTGTGCTCACCTTGTAAGTCGCTTTGGATAAAAGCATCTGCTAAATAACCAAATGTAATGTATGGTAGTCGAGTGTCCACATACTTTTGAGTAATACACGTAACCGATCCCGCTGCCCAACAGAGAGTGGATTATACTGGACGTCGTGCGAACCTGATCTTTTTCTTCGGCGGGTAAACAAACCGAGCTCAAATTGAATCTGTTTAGGAGTTACACAGCCGTGTGCACTAAAAGAAAACTGTTCCGTTTGTTTATCTTCGAGCAACAACCCCGAGGGCAGGAGCTCAGATTCAGGGAAGAGTGGACCGGGATGGAGAAGGAATCCATTTGCACTTCATTTCGCACTGTTTGTTGACTTTAAATCAATATTTATTTACTATTTTTACGCTTGTTGCAGCTTACTGACTTACTGTCCGCGGTTACAGGCCCGCTCAGTCTGCGGCGCTCCCAAGCTTCCCGAAGTTTCCAAACCAAACTCGGATAGAAAAAGTTTCGAATACTATTGAAGAGGCCCATTTTCCAAAAAACACACGACTACATTTAACCCACACAGCCAGTTTGATCTAAAGGAAAATAAAAATGCTGACGTAATCACTTCTGGATCAGGGACTCGGTGGAACGCTGGCGAATTCTGAAGAACTGGAGCAGGAGGTGTTTAAATGTGGTGTTGATGGCTCTTATCTCTGAGGAGTAAGTAAAAAGATATTGAGTTAAATAGTAACGTAAGCACTGAGGTGTTAAAAATTGGAAAACTAAACCCTGGCGGCACGGTGGCTTAGTGGTTAGCATGTTCTCCTCTCAGCACTAGGGATTCCTGGTTTGAATCCCAATCTGGGTGGAGTTTCCATGTTCTCCCCGTGTCTGCGTGGGGTTCCTCCGGGTTCTCCGGTTTCACCTCACAGGCCAAAACCAAAACCACGGATCAAGGTCTCCAAATTGCCCCATAGAGGATGTGTCTGAGTGAATGTGTGCCCAGCAATGGATTGGTGCCCTGTCCTGGGTGTATCTGCCCAGCGCCCGAGACGTTCTCCCCTGGATGGGCATTAGGAACCCCCCTGCGACCCTAATAGAGGATAAAGCAGAAGATAATGGATGGATGGAAGGTAACGTAAGCACTGAGGTGTTAAAAATTTGAAAACTAAATGCTGGCGGCATGGTGGCTTAGTGTTTAGCATCTTCCCCTATCAGCGCTGGGGATTCAGGTTCGAATCCCAATCTGGGTGGAGTCTCTATGTTGTCCCCGTGTCCGTGTGAGTTTCCTCCAGGTTCTCCGGTTTCCATCCACAGTTTCAAGGTAAATTAAACGTTCTAAATTGTGTTTGTGTGAGTGAGTGTATGCCCAGCGATAAATTGGCGTCCTGTCCAGGGTGTATCTGCCTGAAACGTTCCCCCCTGGATGGGCACTGTGGGAACCCCGACCCCCACGGCATGCTTCTCAGTGCTGGGGATTCCAGGTTCGAATCCTGACCTGGGTGGAGTTCCCATGTTCTCCCCGTGGGTTTTCTCCAGGTTCCTCCCAAAGTCCTATCTAAATTGCCCCTATATATTGTGTGTGCCTGTGTGAGTTGACGCTGCCCTTTATTGTTCTCCCCTGGATGAGAATAGGACCCCCCCTTTATTGACCCTAATGGAGGATATAGCTGAAGATAATGAGATGAGATGGTACAATACAAAACACAGAACACTAACAATGGAGTAACCATGGAAACCTATAATTTTATAAGTTACAGAAACCTTTATTTAACAGACATATGGACATATAAACAAATTCTGTGTCTTATTACCAACTGTTGGTGGTTGTAAAGAGTATATAAACCGCACCTAAAGAGTATGTTTAATGTCATGGTATTCTAATCCCTTATACTACAGTGTACAGTAGTATTAGTGCAGAATTTCTAATTAAGTACACAGACATGTTCACTACATTAACAGAACTGACACTTTACTTCAGGTCATTAAGCAGACACTTTTATCCAAAGTGATTTACAACTATCTCAACATGATGGTTGGGGTCAGAGCACAGGATTGATACAGCCTGCTAGAGGAAAGAGAGTTAAGGGTCTTGCTCAAGGACCTACAATGGTCACTTTAGTGGACCACTAGAAGCTCTGACTCCATCATCATGTAAGAAGCTTTTTCTAATGAGAGAGAGCTGTTAGAGTTCCATCTATCCATCTATTATCTTCCGCTTTATCCTCTACTATGTTCTCAGGGGGGTTCCCCATGCCCATCCAGGGGAGAACGTTTCGGGGGCTGGGCAGATACACCCAGGACAGGGCGCCAATCTATCTTTGGGCACACCTCACTCACACAGACACACTCTATATGGCGCAATTTGGAGAATTCAACTGACTTGATCCATGTTTAGGACTGTGGGAGGAAACCGGAGAACCCGGAGGAAACCCACGCGGACACGGGGAGAACATAGAAACTCCACCCAGATGGGGATTCGAACCAGGAATCCCTAGTGCTGAGAGGAGAATGTGCTAACCACCACTGTTATAGATGCAAAAGAAAAACAAATACGTGAATCAGAAGCTTTAGTTCATGGGGTCTGCTTTGCATGTTGTAATTAAATGACTTGTGTTCAACCAGCCCACAGGTCACTCCATTACTCCTCTCTCTCTCCATTGGCTCCCTGTAGCCACTGCATTCAGTACAAGTCACTGACTCTGATCTACGAGACAATCTCTGGATCTGTCCCCTCTTACCTTCACTCAAGATTTCCAAAATACACTCCGACTTGTTCACTACGTTCTAGTGATGAATGTCACCTGGTGCTTCCATCTCACCGTGGTGCTAATTCTCACTCTGTAGCGTTCACCACTGCACAATGGTGGAACCATCTTCGCTGCCATAATTGTACAGTTTCTCTTTTTTTGAATATAAATTGCACATTGTAAATACATATTTAATTTTTATTCTATTTTACCTATCCTTTTTCAACAACTATTTTGTAAATCAAAACTGTAAATCCAAATTTTTTACTTTATGTGGAGATGTCAGGAAAGAATTTCACTGCTGGCTGTACCATGTATAACTACGCATGTGACCAATAAACCTGATTTGATTTGCTTTTGCTTGATTTGACAACTCGGTCACTTAACATCTTAAATGAATAAAAACCAGATTGGATATTGATCAGGTTTGTTAAAACTCGTGTTGCTGTTTTTTCCGTAACTCCTGACTTGTGTTCTATGGCCATTTTTAAGTCGCTTTGGATAAAAGCATCTGCTTAATGACTAACTGTAAATGTAAAATGACTTCCGGTCCCTCTTTCTTTATTCTTCATCTGATCTGATGCTCAAGCAAACGGTCTAACGATGGAACGCTAAACGAAGCACACGGTGCGTTTAACCCAATGTTTATTTATGTTATGGTAGATACACGGTCATTTCCAAAAGAATCCAAAACATATAAAATTGGTAAAAGGGGAGGAGCAAATTATAAACATTCAATAAATATGTACGAATGTTTATCATCATACCACACAGAAAGTTACAATGAAGTCTCTGAACGCCGTTCGGCATCCCGAAGAGTTAGTTAAAAAATTATAATATGCTTTATACAAACACCACCATAGTCTTCTGTTTAGAACATGGAGATTAGAGTCGAATGAGATGCGTCATATCATTAAAAAATAAAAAAAATAAGAATCGAGATAAAGAATACACGCAGCAACCCACAAAGATTAGAGTTAGAACGACACCGAAATAATAATAATCACTGTTTCTTAGTGTTTTGAGCATTTAAGCATGACATAGTGTTTTAATACTCCACCCAGCCCACCATCAACACACACATCGAAGTACTTGTGTTTTTTTCTTTTTTTTTTTGCTTCTTTTTTTGTTTTGTTTGTTTTAGATCATTGCAACCACCCTCTGCCAACGTCCCACAAAAACAAGTGAGGAGAACAAAAATAAAATACAAATAAATCAAGAATAGAGCTTAAAAAAAAAAAAAAAAAAAAAAAAAAAAAAAAAAAAAAAAAAAAAAAAAAAAAAAAAAAAAAAAAAAAAAAAAAAAAAAAAAAAAAAAAAAAAAAAAAAAAAAAAAA
>JAFMOD010001075.1:190195-200195 GCA_019802435.1 Corydoras maculifer | reverse complement strand
TTCCATAACTCTCAGGCAATGCCACAGGGCATCAAACCAGGTCAGTCTGTTTAAAACATTCATGTCCTGCAAAATTCGGGCTGATTTATCCACAGTATACTAATTTTTTGACTTTTGTGGGTTTTATGATCTGAAAGTTCAAATTGTGTAAAAATAAACAAATCAATACTTAAAATCATTTAAATTTAAGGCCCTGAATTTATAATTAATCCATGAAAGTGGAACTATTTGAATGGAATTATGGAAATTAATTTTTTTCATTTAAAAAAAGGGTTTCTGTGTGTGTGTGTGTGTGTATGTGTGTGTGTAGCTGGTCATCTACCTTCATGTCGGTCTCTCTTGGAATGTGGTCCTTAAAATCCTCCACAGAGCTCACCAAGAAAGGAATGTGGCAGGATAGAACCTGTGAGAGAGCGAGAGACGAAAAGTCAAACACAAATGATCGGACAGAACCACGAACAGCTGGAGAGTATCATCACTACTGCAATGCAAGAACCAGAGTGTTCATTCAGAGGGTTTTTCCACTCAACAGAATCTTTTTATAATTTTGGAAAAATAGACACTTGCTCATTACACAATCGGTTTGTTTGTGTTCTACACCGTCGATGCTGCCAGACCTCCCAAGAAGGAGTCTTTTACTAAACCTGGTCCTCACTAGGACTGAGACTATTAATAGTTTTAACAACATACAATTTACAATTAATTAATCATAACAGAGCCTCAACATCGTCATGATGACATTCATGGGGGGGGGGGGTGGGTTCCCTATGCCCATCCAGGGGAGAAAGTTTCGGGCGCTGGGCAGATACACCCAGGACAGGGCGCCAATCTATCACTGGGCACACACTCACTCACACAAACACACTCTATATGGGGCAATTTGGAGAATTCAGTTGACCTTGACCCACGCAGACACGGGGAGAACATGGAAACTCCACCCAGATTGGAATTCGAACGGGGAATCCCTAGTGCTGAGAGGAGAACGTGCTAACCACCAATCCACCGTGCTGCGAGATGATAATAGTTTTTACAATTAATTGTGATTAAAAAAATTATATTAATTAATCATGAGAGCACCTCAACATTGTCATGACGACATTCCTAAGAACCATGTGTGAGCAAAACATTAGAACAAGTGACTCACAGAACAAAAATACTTTGTGTTCACAGAAAAAACATTATTTTTTAAATGAACGTGTACATTAGGTACTAAAGATTTCATTTTACATCAATTAATATTTTGCGTTAAGCCAGCAAAAGCCCTGCATTGTCTTTTTTCAAGTAACAATGAACAATGGAACAATGTTATTTTGTATTTATATAAAATAAACAACTAACGTTAGAAATCCAACATTGTTTCTGTGATTTCTGGCACCTTATTGATAAAATTAATCATTCATTCATTCATTATCTCCCGCTTATCCTCTATTAGGGTCGCGGTGGGGTTCCCCATGCCCATCCAGGGGAGAACGTCATGGGCGCTGGGCAGATAGACCCAGGACAGGGCGCCAATCCATCACTGGGCACACACTCACACAGACACACTCTATATGGGGCAATTTTAAGAATTCAATTAACTTGATCCATGTTTTTGGACTGTGGGAGGAAACCGGAGAACCCGGAGGAAACCCACGCAGACACGGGGAGAACATGGAAACTCCACCCAGATGGGGATTCGAACCGGGAATCCCTAGCGCTGAGAGGCGAACATGCTAACCACTAAGCCACCGTGCCGCCCTAAAATTAATCATTACACAATAATTGTGATTTTTGTCCTAGACAATAATAGTAATCTGTAATTGTCTCATGTCTATTCCATAGTGTCCTCTTTAAAAACCAACACCACCCGTTATTTCCTTGCCACTGTCACTTCGGCTTGTTCTTTCTGGGTTTAGGTTGCTTGAGAAATTTGTAAAGCTGCTTTAAGACCATGTACTACTGTAAAAAGTGCCATATGAGTAAATAAACCTAAAACTTGAGTTAAGACTTACATCTCGTAGAGCCTCCTGTGCGAGAGAGCGGAAAGACAAGATGACGCCGATGATGGTCATTCTCTTCAGCACGCTGTCCACAGCTATAAGAAATAACAGACACAACGTTAACACCTGCTTTGGTTTAGGTTGATGACATGAACCAGGGGATCTTGGAGGCTCGAACATAATGGTCTGTGTTGTCCTCCAAATAGATGGTTTCCATTATTGAGCTGGTGGGTGAAAGCTGTTGCTGTAGCTCATGCAAATTCAGAAACGTGTGATATTTTACTTGTTGTTAACATTAAAAGGCATCCACACTGATTCCAAAAAGCATTTACAGCTTATCAATACTCACCAGTCACTTTTTACAAGATACATTTGGCTTCTACACTCATTGTTTATATCTTCAGCATCACCTGCCACAGACTTTGTAGTTCTCCAATTTCAGACTGTAGTTCATCTCCTTGTGTTCTACAGTACATACTGTGTATGTCCCCTTTACTCTGTTCTAATGGTCAGAACCCCAATAGAACCACCACAGAGCAGGGATTATTTGGTGGGTCATTATTCCTATCCCAGCAGTGTCACTGAGGTGTTTAAATGAAACTACAGCAGCACTGCTGCACTAAAACCCCCTCCACCACATCAGTGTCACTGCAGAACTGACAAACAATCCACCACCCAAACTACACCTGTTCTGTGATGATCCTGACGAACAGAGAACCAACAGGGGACTAACAACAACAAGAACACAGATGGACTACAGACTGCAATTGTAGAACTACAATGTTCATCTGTATAATAAGTGGAGGAAACGGACAATGGAGCAAGAAGGGGGCGTGTCCAAACTTTTGCCTGATACTGTATACGTACTAGGTGTTACTTAACGATATCAGAGGACGCTCAACAGCCCAGATTCACTGAATCATTTCACTGTGCACATTTTAAAATACACCAAAGCCTTTGTAAATGCATTATGAAAATGCAGTAAATACAGCGATAACATCCAACCCAAACTCACATGTCAGTCTTTTGAAAAGTGCTGCCATGTGTTCCGGTTTGTCGAAACTGGTCCTCATCTGGGTCAAAACCTCCACATTCTCCACCACCAGTTTCTGCAAATTGAAAACATGAGGGTCAGTAAATACATGAGGGTCATTCCTACCCCAATACTCTTAATGACGAATTCTGTTTTATGGACCTCAGGGACAAAAGGACAAACCATTGCAAAATATTCATTGAATAAATAACAATGTACATTTCAGAAACATGTGCCACAATTATTTTAAATATATTAAATCCAATTTGCGCAGCACAGTGGCTTAGTGGTTAGCATGTTCTCCTCTCAGTACTAGGGATTCCCGGTTGGTATCCCAATCTGGGTGGAGTTTCCATGTCCTCCCCGTGTCCGTGTGGTTCTATGGGTTCTGCGGTTTTCTCCCACAGCCCAAAAAACATGAATTCAAGGTCAATTAAATGCTCTGAATTGCCCAATATAGAGTTTGTCTTTGTGTGTGTGCCCAGTGATACTTTGGCACCCTGTTGTGGGTGTATCTGCCCAGCACCTGAAAAGTTCTCCCATAGAGTAGTGGGAGGATAAAGCTGAAGATAAATGAACGACTAAGGAGAAAAAAAAAAAAAAAAAAAAAAAAAAAAAAAAAAAAAAAAAAATATGTATGTGTATATATATATATATATATATATATATATATATATACATACATACATATATATATATATATATATATATATATATATATACACATACATACTTATTTTTTTATTTTTATTTTTTTTCTCCTTAGTCGTTCATTTATCTTACATACATACATATATACATATATATATATATATATATATATATATATATATATATATATATATATATATATATATATATATATATATATATATATATATATATATATATATATATGGAGTTTCCATGTTCTCCCCGTGTCCGCATGGGTTTCATCTGGGCTCTGCGGTTTCCTCCCACAGTCCAAAAACATGAATTCAAGTCAATTGAGTTCTCCAAATTGCCTCATATAAAGTGTGTGAGTGTGTGTGTGCCCAGCAATAGATTGGTGCCCTGTCCTGGGTGCATCTGCCCAGTGCCCGAAAAGTTCTCCCCTGGATGGGCATGGGGAACCCCCCGCGACCCTAATATATAGGATAAAGCGGAAGATGATGAATGAATATATACAGTATATAGTGCTGCAACACTCCTCTTAAATCATTAAAATATATATATATTTTTAATCCATTAATTGAATAACCTGGTGGCTGGTGGGTTCAGGATATTCAGGTCAGCTGACCTCCAGCTTTGGGCTCAAAACATTCATTGCTGAACCCAGACCTGACCACCTGCAGCGATCCCAGATCAGAGTTACATCTAAGTGGTGACCTGTTTTGGCCCGGGGTGTAGAAACTTGTATAACGTTTGGATTATTTGGACATCGTTTATGAACTCCTCTTACATTTCAGTGGAATCTAAAAGGTAGCATGAGGGAAAATATCCTCCATGTCTCTGTCTTGCGCTGTTATGGTTAGTGAAGAAAAAGTGAGTTGATTCAGTAAACAGCACCATGATTTCAGAATTTTAAATGGAACTGTTGGGGGGGAAACAGTTGTTATTCTCCTCATTAATAACAACCCCCCCCCCTCCCCCACCCCCAAATGTTTTTTTTTTCAATGTGTCATTCTGTGTAAACTCTAAAAAGAGCCTGCTGGGTGTGAAAATCCCAGGTAATCCATACACAAGCCCCTCATCATGCTGTGTTCAGAATCACCAAAATCACGTCGATTGATTTGAATGGATGTGGTGGATCAGTGGTTAGGGTGTTGGGCGATCAGTCTCAAATCCCAAGTCCACTGATGTTACCAGCATAGATCCTTGAGCAGGACCCTTAACCCTCATTGCTCCAGGGGGCTTTACCATGACTGATCCTGTTGTTGTTGGGTTTATTCATGAATAAAACCTTGAATAAAAGCATCTGCAAAATAACCAAAACGTGAATGTTGATGTGAACTTTGTATCTGCATGATTAAATAAATTGCACCGCTGTCAAATTGTGATTGTGGTTTCTATTCTGCCTAAAGTGTTTAAACACAGAGGAGTGTGACCATCCATCCATCCATCCATCTTCTTCTGCTTTATTCTATATTAGGGTCATGGGGGGGGGGGGGGTTTCCCCATGCCCATCCAGGGGAGAACGTTTCAGGCGCTGGGCAGATACACCCAGGACAGGGCGCCAATCTACCACTGGGCACACACTCCCACACACAGACACACTCTATATGAGGCAATTTGGAGAGTTTAATTGACTTGATCCATGTTTTTGGACTGTGGGAGGAAACCGGAGAACCCGGAGGAAACTCATGCGGTCAACCACTAAACCACCGTGTCGGCCAGAGGAGTGTGTCCTCCAAATGTAACCCACCTGTGCGGTGTAACACATATATACACACACTGAGTGAAGAGAGCACACATGCCCGAGCGATGGGCAGCCTTGTATATGGAGCTCAGGGAGCAATTGGGGTTAGATACCTCGCTAAAGGGCACTTCAGTCCAGCCCAAAAGCACAGTAGCTCAGTAGTTAGGGTGTTGGGCTATCAATCTGAAGGTTGTAGGGTCAAATCGCAGGTCAACTGAAGTTACCAATGTGGGTCCTTGAGCAAGACCCTTAACCCTCATTGCTCCAGGGATGTTGTGATTAACCCTGTGCTCACCTTGTAAGTCGCTTTGGATAAAAGTGTCCAATAAATGACCGAATGCAAATTAGTTTGCCTTTGCTCAAATAGCACTTGGTGGGACCAGGAATCAAACCAGGAACCTTTAGGCCAAAAGGCTGGTTTCTTAAACACAAGTATATATAACTACCCCTTAAAATCAACCCATACACAATAATCAGCATTACAGCTGAACGATTTATACTAATTCACATAATGTTTCTCAAACGTGGATCATGTTGAACATTCAACGCACGACCCACCAGAAATCAGGCGGAGAATCGGTTCCGTCCAAATCCAAATTAGTTTCAGGTGCAGAGCAAAGGGCTCGCATGTTAAAACATCATCAATTCAAATGAAATACACTTCACACACTTCCCCAGTCCAGAGGGAAAAAGCAGAATATCACGACAAAGTCAAACTTTTAAATACTTCCATAAAACATTCATCAGGGTGGTGACGTTTTTACAGGGTTTCCGTTCTACAGTTAAAGAAATGAATTAATAATAATAAAAACAGGATGCTGTTCCTCCACCCGAGATTAGCAAACTGCAGTACAGCCAAAAAAATTGTCCGTTTTCTCCATTACCATATAGATGGACTTTGTAGTGCTACAATTACAGACTGTAGTCCGTCTGTGTTCTTGTTGTTGTTAGTCCTCTGTTGGTTCTCTGTTGGTTCTCTGTTGGTCAGCACCATAACAGATCAGGTGTAATTTGGGTGGTGGATTGTTTATTGTCAGTTCTGCAGTGACACTGATGTGGTGAGGGGGTTTTAGTGCAGCAGTGCTGCTGTAGTTTCATTTAAACACCTCAGTGACACTGCTGGGATAGGAATAATGACCCATCAAATAATCCCTGCTCTGTGATGGTTCTATTGGGGTTCTGACCATTAGAACAGAGTAAAGGGGATGTACACAGTATGTACTGTAGAACACACACAGATGGACTACAGTCGATCTTTAGAGGAAGTGGAACTGAGAACATGGACAATAAGTGGAGCAAAAAAGGGGGTGTGGCCAAAATGACTATGTATTCCAACCTAATGTATTATATAATATAATATAATAATTTAATTATAATAGGGGCGGCACGGTGGCTTAGTGGTTAGCACATTCGCCTCTCAGCGCTAGGGATTCCCGGTTCGAATCCCCATCTGGGTGGAGTTTCCATGTTCTCCCCGTGTCTGCGTGGGTTTCCTCTGGGTTCTCCGGTTTCCTCCCACAGTCCAAAAACATGGATCAAGTCAATTGAATTCTCAAAAATCGCCCCATTTAGAGTGTGTCTGTGTGAGTGAGTGTGTGCCCAGCGATGGATTGGCGCCCTGTCCTGGGTCTATCTGCCCAGCGCCCGAGACGTTCTCCCCTGGATGGGCATGGGGAACCCCACCGCGACCCTAATAGAGGATAAGCGGGAGATAATGAATGAATGAATGAATTATAATAAGCCAGCCCTAACAAACAAAAATGTTACCCTTTAGCCCTTAAATTTAAAGCCCAACATCTTAACCACCGAGCTACCAATCTCCTTCAAATGAATACCATCATGATATGTGGGGAGCTTTATATACTAATAATGTGGTTTCTTTAACTTCTTAGGCTCAACAGCATCTACTAAAAACATGATCAGACACCAAATTACAATCATATGTGATATTACTCGTGCCAATTGACCTGGAACTGCATGGAGCAAGTTGCACCCAGAACACAGAAAGTGCATAAAATCCCACAGAAGTCTTCCTCTGTGCTGGAGGAATCACCTCATTAAAGTGTAATGAGCAGGTTTTAATTGCACCCAGGCAGATTTCCAGTAGGGAGTTCCATGTGCTGGAATGCTGACTGGAGTACAGTCAGGAAAGAACAGCAGGCCAGCTGAGAATGAAGTGCTTATTATTACCAAGTTCAAAAAAGATACCAGGAGATTATAACACCTGGTAGATTATAACAGATCCAAAGAATATAACAACCTTATAATAATGCAAGTGTGTATACATACACACAGTAGTCATTTATCTTTTGCTCCACTTATTGTCCGTCCATACACAGACAAACACACATATACACACACACATCTGTGATTTGTGTTGTATTCTGAATAAAATATTGACATTTGCCATCTCCACATCATCGCATATAGATTTTATTCACAATTTGTTTAGTGTTCCAACTTTTTTGAATCCGGAATGTTTGTATTTGTATACACACACATATACATACACACACACACACACACACACACACACACACACACACACACACTATATATATATATATATATATATATATATATATATATATATATATGAATAAAATAACCGCATTATCTTACCATTTTTAATACCATTTTCTATATAACCCTTATAAGTGCATTTATAAGGTACATTGAGTATTTATAATGCTCTTATAACATTTGTCATAGCCTCAGTTAATGTACATAGATATTTATAATCATAATCAAAGTGGGGCGGCACAGTGGCTTAGTGGTTATACATATATATACACACATACATAAATATATATATATATATATATATATATATATATATATATATATATATACACACACACACTGTATATACTTTGTATATACACTGTATATACACGATATACACAAACACATCTAGAATACTGTGGAGAAATTTCTTAAATCCAAGGTCACCACAACAGTCTACAGTTTTAGGGGACGTCATAATTCCTTCTGCTGTGGATCTGTATGCAGATTTCATTTTCCTGCAGGACCTGGCCCCTGCCCATGCCACCAGAAGCACCAAAACCTGGTTTGAAGCCCATGCCATCACAGTGCAATTTATGGGACATTCTTTGTTTTTAGGTCTGGTGCTGCTTATTTTATACCCCATGGATTCTCAATCTAAAGACTGTTGCAGTGACCTTGGATTTAAGAAAGCAGAGTTTATCAACACCTGCAGCAGACATTGTACCCAAATCATGACTGACTAGAGATTTCACACTGGACCTCAAGCAGTTTGGATTCTGTTCCTCACCTCTACTGTTTAGTAGATGATTAGCGTGTCACACTTAGTTTAATCAATCTTTCGATGATATTCAAATTTTTGGGGTCTGTATGTATGTGTATATGCCCAGAATCTGGAACGTTCTCGGGGGTGGAGATGGGCACTGTATTGCATGATTTGGGTTAACTCTCTTTAATATCAGATTGCAAACGTGCACTTATTGCCGTACCTTTAGCTCAGCCACCTGGGAGGAGATGTGCCACATGAGACTTTCACTGAGGAACTTCATCCCATAGGGTCCCAACAGCTCCGAAAGTGAGCGCATTTCTAAAAGAGAAAATTCAAACTAAATAAATAAAATAGCAAACTTTAAACCACAGAGTTAAGGTTTCATATAAATTACATGTAAAAATTGCAATATTTGTTTTAAAAATGAGAAGTTCTTTAATCTGATTGGCTGAGTCACTTGTCTGACAATAACACACACCTCTGAGCGCGTCACATTCGTATTAGTGCATGATATACAATACATTATTTTATTTGTGTGTCAATGTGTGCCAAGCAATAAATAAATAAGCGCCAGAAACGTTCTCCCCTGTATGGACATGGGGAACCCCCCCCCGGCGTATTCTGTAATTTGCTCACTAGATGGCATTTTTGATCGTCAGAGAAACCGGAATCCTGTTACTCAGTGATCAGTGTTCAATTGTTCACCGGACTAGATTACCAGACACCAGAAGACCAGTTTACTATTTTGTTTATAATAAACGTATTTATGTATTTTATTATAGTGTGTTTGTAACTGATCTTCGCCCCGTGCATGCCTAACACCACCTCTCTCACATTATGTATGCCAACTCGTGTCTTATTACTTTATTTTTTTATATATATATATATATATACATATATATATATATACAGTGGGTTGCAAAAGTATTCATACCCCTTGAACTTTGCCATATTTTGTCACATTACAACCACAAACATAAATATATTTCACTGGAATTTAATTTGAAAGACCAACACAAAGTGGTATACAATTGTGAAGTGGAATGAAAGTTATACATGAATCAACAATTTTTTTACAAATAAAAAACTGAAAAGGGCGATGTGCAAAATTATTCAGCCCCCTTTTCCCTGAGTGCAACCAATTGCATTCAGAAGTTGCCTGATGACTGCTAATGACTTAAAAGGGTCCACCTGTGTGTAATCTAATCTCAGTACAAATACAGCTGCTCTGTGATGGCCTCAGATGTTGGTTAAGAGAATATTGGGGAGCAAACAGCATCATGAAGTCCAAAGAACACACCAGACAGGTTAGGAAT
>JAFMOD010001075.1:159778-190155 GCA_019802435.1 Corydoras maculifer | reverse complement strand
TTGACTCAGGGGGGCTGAATAATTTTGCACATCGCACTTTTCAGTTTTTTATTTGTAAAAAAATTGTTGATTCATGTATAACTTTCATTCCACTTCACAATTGTATACCACTTTGTGTTGGTCTTTCACATTAAATTCCAGTGAAATATATTTATGTTTGTGGTTGTAATGTGACAAAATATGGAAAAGTTCAAGGGGTATGAATACTTTTGCAACCCACTGTATATATATATATGATGCTAATGCTGTCTTGACATTAAACTCTTTGTCCGCTCTAACCCAAAGCCCCTTTGGCTCAACAGCTGCACTATACGTAGATCTTTTTGTAATTTGTATTTTTGCAAACACGACCCAATTTCATTCTTACCAGAAATATCCGAATACTCCTCAGCATTGAAGGTGAGCTCATTCTCAGTGGGCAGATTGACGAAGGCCTTCATAGCAGGAAAATACGCGATGTGGCCGTTGCTAACCTGCCGCAGCAAAGTTTCCAAGTACCTGTGAGAGAACCGCAACACTTATTATTTATAATCAAACCACAGTTGGGAACAAACGTCAGATTTGCATATTTAATTAGACAATTTCAAAAAACAACGGTACAATGATTGAGACTTGAGGTACACCTTTGGGTTCATATTCATTGGAGGACAGTAAAAGGTGGATTTTTCAGTCTGTGAGGCTTAAGGAGTGACCTGTCCGTGTCCATAGTAACTTGATCTCACCAGTTAGTGTAAAGGCTGGTGATGGTTGGCTCGCCATGGCTGTCCAGGTGTTGGGTCTGTTGCAGGAGCACATTGTTAAACACTCGGGTGATGTCAATCTGCACGTAGTTCTCGATCGACTGCAGAACAGTCATGTAGGCTCTCACACTGGTCAAAAGCTCAGAGGGCTTTGCGATCTCCTGTGTAGCCTGGTTATACATGGTCATTCCAACTATCGACCTGTGGGATTAAAAAGACAAAATTTTATTAGTCCCCCTATATTAGCTTCTTCTGTTTGTCTGTGTGCCTGGTAAAAAGTACCAATTAATTCAAATACCAATTTATTAGTGATTAGTGATAATTCATTTATTTTGTTTTCTATGCATAAAATTCCCATTTTCTACTTCACAAGCAGAATTAATTTAGGATAAATTCATTTAACACAATATACAGTAAGGGTGGTTTTTAAAATATATTTTTTGTATTGTACTAGCTGCCTGATGATTGTGATGTTTGCTTTATTTAGGCATAAATTGTCACACTGCGCTGTTTAAATAGCAATGTGGCAAAGTCAGAGTGTACCATGCCGTTAAATGGAATTACAAGCGACATACTGATTTGTTTGTCATGATAGCAAGACACATAACAAAATCAAACTGCAAATAGCAAATCTTGGTGGTTGTAGAGTGTAAAAGCCTCTAGCCTGTAGCCTGTAAAAGGGTAAGTAGGTCACATTTTATGATACTCAAAGCAACGGTGTGAATTGTATATAGAACAAACACACAGACTTTAGATATATAAATCAGTGGTGACGGGCATTTTACCCCAAGGCCTTTAGAAATGCACCGTCTGAATTAATCCACCTGTCAATAACTATTTTATGGCTATAAAAACCAACTTAATATGCAGAAATACAGAATAAAGAGCCAGAATTTAAAAAATCCCAATCACCAACAATAACCTCTTTAATTTGGAATATTAGTTAAATTAGGAAAACACTCAACGAAAATCCTCACTCAACAATTAAATTGCGATTAATTATAAAACAACATCAATCCTCCTCCCCCCCTTAAAAACAGTTGAATAAGTTCCAATACGAAGTTCTTCTCCATTTCCATCGAAGTCAATTCTAAAAGTCAAATTTCAACTGAAGCGGTGAGCTCTCTAATTGTTCAATCAGACGGTAGAATAAGCTGATGTAACATACCCCTAATACGGGCCCTGGAGTTGCCATTTGAAAATCTGGTTGAAGCATTAGGTTGATCCAGAATTATTTTATGCTACCGGGCGGCAGAACTGAGGCAGATTATTTGACCCTGGCAGCAAATGATCCAGAAATGTGATTGGTTTAATTCTTTAATACGGAAATACGTGTCTGGAAGTGGCGCCAATGGGGGAAATGCTATGAAAAGCAATGGACAAAGCATTGGGAATTATTTAGTAAGTATTCATGGACAAAATATAATTAACATCAGTCTGTCACTAAGATATTTTTTAAGCCTGCAGAGAACCCCTGACAGCCTGTCACTGATATATAGATGAGATATGCCTTTATTGGTCCCACAATGGGAAAATTCTCCAAAAAAGTGGTGGAAACCATTGGAGAGGAGGGTGATCTATAGATATAGTGAATATAGATATAGATAATGACGTGAAGTCATTCTGGAAAGAGGTATTTCTTGAATGGTATAAATGTGTAATTAACCCTATGGTTTAAGATTCAGGCAGTAATTATTACTCTTTTAAAAATGGCTATGCTGTTATCTTTAGACCAAAGTGATCAGGCAATTTTGAACCCTCAGCTCCACAAAACCAAACATAATTATCCCGTATTAATCAGATACCCTATTTGGGTCCATTACAGGCAGACGGCATGCAATGAAACTGTTTACCTAGCATGACCTGTAGAAAGGTCAGCAGAGGCTCCGGTAGGGAACCGTACTAACTAAGCACCTCATTGTTGCGAGGTTTGGGTGTTTAGAGGTCTCTGAGGAGCAGCCAGCCTAAAGACGTCAGCATCACACAGTCCACAGTGGAAAATACCTGTTATTCCTCGGTTCCCGTTTATGTGCTTGGACGGCACTCAGGTTCGGAGTCTAAAATCAGCTCCAACCCAAACTCCTGTCAGTTGTGTAGATGAATCACTGATTAAGCAATATCTGAAAGGGGGCCTTCAAACCCACGTTCTGAAGTCAAAAGGGAAATGGCCCTCCTAATTCACAGCATCTTAGCAATAACTCATACGACAGCGCTGACGGGGAAAAGGTGATAACGTGATTAGTGAGCTGGGATAAGAGCTTAACATCTGTACGGCATGTCGAGCTATGAGCCTATGAAGCAGCAGTGTTTAGAAAAGCTCAGTTCTGAGCTGCTTCTCAGCAGAGGCTGCTGGGTAAAAAGCCATGAGCTCCTCTTTAGTGTTACAGAAAAACAAAAAAAATGAAAACACATGGCTGGACAAAAGTTTTATAAAATGTATTATGAATATCGTATTCACAGAAAGTGGTTACATATTTTTCCCCCCCAAAAATGGACATGATGCTTCTTGGGGGTAAAAAAAAAAAAAAAAACTATTATCGACTATCATCCATCCATCTATTATCTTCCACTTTATCCTCTATTAGGGTCGTGGGGGGGTGGTTCCTCATGCCCATCCAGGAGAGAACATCTCGGGCGCTGGGCAGATACACCCAGGACAGGACGCCAATCAATCACTGGGCACACACTCACTCACACACACAAACTTTATATGGGGCAATTTTGGAGAATACAGTTGACTTGATCCATGTTTTTGGACTGTGGGAGGAAATCGGAGATCCCGGAGGAAACCCACACAGACACGGGTAGAACATGGAAACTCCACCCAGATTAAGATTCGAACCGGGAATCCCTAGTGCTGAGAGGCGAACGTGCTAACCACTAAGCCACCGTGCCGTCCAATCCGACTTTTAGAAGCATTTAATAACAGGTATTTCCGATCCTTAAATCTGATTGGCTAAGCCGTTTGTCCAGCAATATTATTGAAAAAAAAACAAACACCTCTGAGCACTTCACATTCGTTTCAAAGTGTGATGTACAATACAATTTTTCTCTGATGTGCTTGGGAAACTGTCTTCTGTAACTTGGTCACTAGATGGCATTTTTTTGCTCGTTAGAGAAACCGGTATCCTGTTACTTAGCGATCAGTGTTCACTTTAAAAACCGAACTAGATTACGTTGCGGAAGACCGGTTTATTAACGATTATACTTTCATCTACAGAGGTGCATTTCCTGAAGAAAATGCGAGTGTGATTGCAGCGTGGCCGTAAGAGACACAGTGCATACGTATATCAAAGCAACACAGAGAACTAGGTAAAAAAAATGGCGAGTTTCTTGTTTGCAGCTCAAAAATTGATCCAACAACATCACTTTCAAAATCAGATTTTTCCCATAGAAAATGATCCAAACCAGATGTGAAGAGTGATCAGGAATGAACGTAGAGTGCGATCACTCTGCACTTTAACAAGCAGTGTGGCTGCAACCATCTCCGACACCAGCAAATTTTGTTTTTGTAGCTCAAAAATTGGCTGAGTTACGGGAGTGCAAAAATCAACGTAACGCAAAGTGAATGGGAATTTTGGCTTGAAAAAAACTGGAATATATCAGGAACGGTTTGACCGACAAACACTCATCTCACTAATGAGCTGGACTCGCTCTGCGAAAATCATGTCGACAGCTCAAAAATATCAATAGACGAAAGGGAGACTAAAACAGTGAAATATTAAAAATGTGTGTGATATGCATTTATAAATCAATGCTTGTTTTTTTTTTATTATAGTATGTTTGTAACTGTTTTATAAAAGCAAGGCACTCGAGGTTGTGTATTATTGTGAATAAATTAACAAGATGTAAGAGGTAACTACTATACTCCGCTTCCTGTCGTGCCTAAAACACCTCTTTCCCATGATTCATTCACAATAATGCACAGCCTCTCGTACCTTATTGCTTTAATAAAACCTATTGCGGCTAACAATAATAACTATTATGTAGTTTATTTATTTATTTTTTAAATTATTATAGAAACCGGTATCCTGTTACTCAGCAGTTAGTGTTCACTTTAAACCCCTCATCAACAAGCACATTTATGAATCAAACTTTGTTTTTATTTTATTATGCTGTGTAACTAACTTTTATTAATGCAATAAGGAACTTATTCTGAGTTCAACCTGGGATCAATAAAGTATTATGATGATTCTGATTAAAGTTGTGTATTATTGGGAATAAATCACTGGCGAAAACATCCCAGAGTATTGAAATCTCAGGGAACTTGTTTAAGGGATCGACAATGTCATCTGTATAACAATTCAACCACCGTCCAATAGCATTATTAAAAACCTCCAGACTGAAATAAGAGAGGAAAGCAGACATGTAAATTTGGAAGTAGGTTAAGACCGAGGAAAAATAAAAAAAAAAAAAAAAAAAGAGAGAGGGAGAGGGAGGGAGAGAGACTCACTTAGTAAAGCGGATCTCCAGGTGGGAGGTAAGATACTCCCGAGGGGTGAAGGTGTGCTCCCAGACCACCATGTTGGGGACGTAGTTGATGGAGAAGCAAAGCTCCGATAGCGCAGTGTGCAGTTTATCCAAGCTAAAAGAGAACAGAACACTCATTGTAAGACAGTAGCTCCCATTAAAAGCTCATTTCCTTCAGATTAAAATGCTATATCAGCCAGACAGAATGCAGCTTACGCTCTGATAGAACAGGCCTTAGCTTCTGAGCTCGCTCCATGTTGGTGGAGCAGCACAAAGGACCAAATACTAAACTGTATGTGGGGGGTAAGGGGTTTTAAGAAAATCTGACTTTGCAACAGAAGATAAAATGGTATCAGTAGCAGAGCCACTCGACAGCACAGCCAGGATTTTACTAGACTCCTTCATTTCTGTAGGGTTTACACTTTATTTTTTTTATATTATATAATTTTTTTATATTAGGGAGGCATGGTGGCTTAGTGGTTAGCATGTTCGCCTCTCAGCGCTAGGGAATACTGGTTCGAATCCCCATCTGGGTGGAGTTTCCATGTTCTCCCCGTGTCCACGTGGGTTTCCTCGGGGTTCTCCGGTTTCCTCCCACAGTCCAAAAACATGGATCAAGTCAGTTGAATTCTCCAAATTGCCCCATATAGAGTGTGTCTGTGTGTGTGAGTGTGTGCCCAGTGATGGATTGGTGCCCTGTCCTGGGTGTATCTGCCCAGCACCCAAAACGGTCTCCCCTTTTTATTTAATAAGTGCTTATGAGGGTGCAGTTCCCATCAGCCAAGACCTGGAGAAGTTCAGGTTTGCAGTGATGAATGAATTTGACTTTCTTTTCTTTACTTTTAATTTAATTTGGTACTTTATTAGTAAAGCCATACTGATTTTAGTTTCTTATAAACCACTTTAGAGACAGAGATGCAGTTTTCAGCGTAAACAATCTTAAGAGTAAGTTTGCATCCCACAGAGTCGGCGGTTCTGCTTACTTTGTGACGAGCAGTCTGTTCTTCCTCATACTCTCCACTCCAGGTTTCTCGCGCTCCGGTTCTCCTTTCTTCCCCGTCTGCTTTTTAGACTTCTTGTTCACGGCCTGACTGATGGTTTTGGCGCAGTGTTTTGGCAGTAGCTGAACAGGGGGGACAGGAAAAAGGGACCTTTCGTTTTAAACGCTCATAAACCACCGAGCAAGCAACCAGACTAATGCAGCATGGTCTGGAAGAGTTACGAGTCCTTGTCTTGTTTGCTTATGTTACTACAAAAACACAGACGAGGAGAGGTGCATTAGCTGAAGTGGTGGAGCTGATATCTGCACCGCTATGAAGCAAACATCTGGGGAAGTTGTGCTTTCCTAAAGCTTACAGAGAAAAAAAAAAAAAAACACTAAACCTGAATCTGCTTGACTTGAGGTCTTGTCTCTCAGTCTGAATGAACTACTGACCCACTACACAATATTAATATTATACACACCTACTACACACAGGTCATTGTATAATTCCATTTAGTCACTCAGCAGACGCTTTTAACCAAAGCGACTTACAAATGAGAACATCACAAGTCAGTATTTATGAAGAAAAGCAGATACACTGTGGAATTATCAAACCTGATCGTTATCTGAAAGATGCGTCTTTGGTAGTTTAGTAAAAATGGCTAGTGACTCTGGGGTTGGGAAGGACGTTCCACTATTTTGCAGTGGTGAACGTCACGGAGTGAGAATTAGCTCCTCGGTGAGGTGGAATCACCAGACGACAATCATCACTGGAGCGAAGTGAACGAGTCGGAGTGTATTTTGGAAATATAGAGTGAAGGTAAGAGGGGGAAGATCCAGAAATGGTTCTGTAGATCAGAGTCAGTGACTTGTACTGAATGCAGCAGCTACAGGGAGCTCTTTATTTACCTGAAGACACTTCTGTATGTGTGTATGTGATATATATATATATATATATATATATATATATATAGCGGGCGGCACGGTGGTTTAGTGGTTAGCACGTTCGCCTCTCAGCTCTAGGGATTCCCGGTTTGAATCCCCATCTGGGTGGAGTTTCCATGTTCTCCCCGTGTCTGCGTGGGTTTCCTCTGGGTTCTCCGGTTTCCTCCCACAGTCCAAAAACATGGATCAAGTCAATTGAATTCTCAAAATTGCCCCATATAGAGTGTGTCTGTGTGAGGGAGTGTGTGCCCAGCGATGGATTGGCGCCTTGTCCTGGGTTTATCTGCCCAGCGCCCGACACGTTCTCCCCTGGATGGGCATGTGGAACCCCACCGCGACCCTACTGGAGGATAAGCGGGAGATAATGAATGAATATATATATATATAGAGAGAGAGAGAGAGAAAGAGAGAGAGAGAGAGAGAGAACTAACTATATTGTGTACATAATACCCATACCAGCATATTTATATAACAGTGTTTTCAAATACACATTTATACACTACATATCTGTTGCATCCATCTATTCATCTAGCTACTTCTCATCCTACATTCCCATCTATCCTTCTACCTACCCATCCATCTCCCCACTCATCCAGCTATCTACCCACCAAGTGATCATCCCGCCTACCTACGCATCCATCCATCCACCAACTTACCCATCAATCCATTTACATAACCATCAACCCATCCACCAATTTACCCACCCACCCATTTGTTATCAACCCATCCACCTACCCATCATCCATCCATCTACCTATTTACCCATCAACCAATCTACATAGCCATTTAGCCGTCAACCTACTTACCCATACATCCATCTATTCATTTACCTATGTATCTATCCATTTCCTACTTATCAACCCATCTACTTACCCATCAATCCATCCATCTACTTACTCATCAACCAATCTACATATCCATTTAGCCATCAACCTACTTACCCACACATCCATCCATCCATCCCCTACTTATCAATCTATCTACTTACCCATCAATCCATCCATCTACTTACTCATCAACCAATCTACATATCCATTTAGCCATTAACGTACTTACCCACACATCTATCCATCCATCCATCCATCTATCGATCTTACCTATGTATCCATCATCCCCTACTTATCAACCTATCTACTTACCCATCAATCCATACATCTACTTACTCATCAACCAATCTACATATCCATTTAGCCATCAACCTACTTACCCATTCATCCATCCACCTACTTACCCATCAAACAATCTACATAGCCATTTAGCCATCAACCTACTTACCCATCCATCCATCCATCCATCCACCTACTTACCCATCAACCTACCATCTATGTATCTACCTATCTTCCTATTAATATATCTACCTACCCATCAATCTAGCTAAATCATCCATCTTATCATCATTAATATTATTATCATTATTAACAGTAATAGTCAGATTTTCTTATCGTTCTGTTCTGAGCTTCGTTTTCAGATTATTATTCTGGCTTCTGTTGAAGTTTTCGAAAGCTTTGCTCACAATTCCTCTAATTGAATTCATTAATCTTATTGCTGGCTGTCGTTCGTTCTCTCCTGCCTTCACCGTTCCAAGCTTAATTGTCTTTTCCAATGAACTGACCTTTTATTACTGGGACTCGGGGGAGACATAACACCCCGTTTTGATCAGATTCCACTAGCTTGTTTTATTTGCTATCCAAGATTTTTGCAAACGTCGTCACTAAACCCAGAGTTCAAAGGCTTTACTGTTCATCTCGTTCCAGTAATTCTTTTTAACCTTTTACATTTAGGACAAAAGACTCTTGTGCTGTTTCACGATCCAAATAATAAATTAAAAATCATTAAATCATATTGAAAATCTGTTTATCTGTTATCAAAAAGATCTTTACTGAGTGAATACTGTGGGTTTAATTAAAAAGTAAGCTATTGGTATAGGTTTAATAATGAATCTTAATGAATCTTGTTTTTATTAAAGATTGGGTTAAAGGTTGGGGGCAGTCTTAGGCTTGTGGTTAAGGAACCAGCCTTGCGACCTGAAGGTCTCGGGTTCGATTCCCGGTCCCACAAAGTACTATGAATGAAATCACAATGCACCTAACCTTAAATGCTCCTTGGCTGCTGTATACAAGGCTGCTCACCGATCTGAAGCACATGTGTTTACTCCACTCAGTGTGTGTGTGTGTGTGTGTGTCACTGCACAGATGGGTCAAATATGGAGGACTAATTCCTCTGTGTGTAAGTACAGTAGCCAAAAAAGATCACTGATTTTTTGGGGTGCTGTAAAAAATTGGGCGGCACGGTGGCTTAGTGGTTAGCACGTTCGCCTCTCAGCGCTAGGGATTCCCGGTTCGAATCCCCATCTGGGTGGAGTTTCCATGTTCTCCCCGTGTCTGCGTGGGTTTCCTCCGGGTTCTCCGGTTTCCTCCCACAGTCCAAAAACATGGAACAAGTTAATTGAATTCTCAAAATTGCCCCCTATAGAGTGTGTCTGTGTGATTGAGTGTGTGCCCAGCGATGGATTGGCGCCCTGTCCTGGGTCTGTCTGCCCAGCGCCCGAGACGTTCTCCCCTGGATGGGCATGGGGAACCCCACCGCGACCCTAATAGAGGATAAGCGGAAGATAATGAATGAATGAATGTAAAAAATTGATTCTTCAAAGAATCGCGATTCGTAGTCTTGGCGATTCTGAATCGATTCAAAATGCCCAAGAATCGATTTAAAAAAAAATGTGCTTAAGTAAAATTTTTTTGGCCTCCCGAGCGTACTGCATATCGCATTACGTATCTGCTCGGCCACCATGCAGCACGCTTGTTAACCAGCTCCCGTTGTAGTTCGCTAGCATGCAAGGTCATGCTAGCGGGAAGCATGGAGCAGGGGAGAGCGGAATTTGACCCCCCGTTGTAGTTAAAAGCCGGTGTTTGGCTTTTTAAAGCCAGAAAGAGAGAGCTCGACATGAGAGCAACTGTTTACAATGATTGTAAAATGAAATCGAGGTAGTTTGGAAATACGACAAATGCGCGACAACATCACCCTGAGAGAAAAGACGTTAAAAATATATTTAATATTTAAGGCTAAGTTTTGAAAATGTAGTGAATGTTGGTGCAATAAAGTTAAAAAGACTGAAGTATGGATTTTATTTTTAAGGTTAAGTTTTAAAGATCTGCAAAATCTAAAGTCACTCTGACTGTAAAGTCTATTTTAGTTTTAATTAAAGGTTAATGCACCATGGGAAACGTTTGTATTAATATATTTAGATTTATTTGTTCATTGATGGATGTTTATGTAAGAAAAAGCCAGGCAAACCTAATATTCATCCATCCATTATCTTCCGCTTTATCCTCTATAAGGGTCACGGTGGGGTACCCCATGCCCATCCAGGGGAGAACGTCTCGGGCGCTGGGCAGATACACCCAGGACAGGGCGCCAATCCATTGCTGGGCACACACTCACTCACACAGACACTCTCTATATGGGGCAATTTTGAGATAACCTAATACTGCTCATTTATTATAGCGCAATCCTATTTTTTGTATAAATATAAAATGATGCGAAAAGATGTGATACAGGACGGAACCTGAAAGTAATGTTTTAAATAAATGTTCTATTTGTTTACATTGTCAGTTCATCTTATCAATTTTGTCAAACGAAAATCGATTCTGAAATGAATCATGACCTCAAAAATCGGAAACGAAGCGAATCGCCAGACACAGAGATTCGTACCCCTAATTAATTTATCACTTTATTCTGATCAATCTGGTTTCAATGCCTGAGTTTTCTGGATGAGATGTGTTCTGACTTTTTAATTTCCTGAAGATGCTGAATGTTGCAGAAGATTGTTCCACCATTTATCATTGCTGACTGATACAGAGTGAGAATTAACATCATGGTGAGGATGAAGCACCGGGTGACATTCACTAGAGTGAAGTGAACGAGTCGGAGTGTAACTTAAAAATAGTTACAGAAACAGGGGGCAGATCTAATCGTCCTCTAGATCAGAGTCAGTGTCTTGTACTGAACAGTGGCTGTTGTGTGGCGTGGAAGCTCAGTGGTTAAGGCGTTGGGCTATTAATCTCAAGGTTGGGGGTTCAAATCCCAGGTCCACTGAAGTTACCAATGTGGGTCCTTGAGCAAGACCCTTAAGCCTCATTGCTCCAGGGATGTTGTGATTAACCCTGTGCTCACCTTGTAAGTTGCTTTGGATAAAAGTGTCTGATAAATGACCAAATGTAAATGTGTAGCACATTGTTCTTGGAGAGCGCGGTCTCATTTTACATATACTATACAGTACTTTATATTGTTGGAATGACAAATAAAATACTTGAATGTATCAGCTACAGGGAGCCAATGGAGAGAGAGAGGAGTAATGGAGTGACATGGGTGCCATTCTCTAATGATAGAATCGCATGAAGACTAAATGCCATTTCTAAAAATTTCATCAGAAGTCACATCAGAGTGAAATGATAAAGAAATCACAGTGGATAACAGATGGCACTGTAATGAAACATTAAGCAGAACAGATCATGGACATGTGCAATACTGAAACATCTGTCAGTACATCAGAAAGCCCGTCACTCGGGACCTGGCTCGTTATCTGACGAGCATGAGCTGGGAAATGAATGTTAGCTTGAACTGAATATGTTAAAAGGTATTAATTGACAAATTGTCCCAGTATGTGGAAATAAATCAAACGAATATGGTGGGAATACACATAAGTCCTTTAGCAGAAACAATGTCTGCTGCCAGGACACTTATTTTGATGTCAGCCAAACATTCAGTGCCCAGAAACAAAGTCAGCCCGGGTTCCGCCAACAAAACTGGAAAACCACTTAGTGACTTGCAGATTACAAATCATCTTTACATCTTAATACCATAAAAAAAAATAATAGTAAAAAAAAAAAAAAAAAAAAAAAAAAAATAATAATAATATATATATATATATATATATATATATATATATATATATATATATATATATATATTACACACACATAAAATAACCGCATTATCTTACCATTTTTTAAACCATTTTCTATATAACCATTATAAGTGCGTATACGGTACATTGACTATTTATAATGCTCTTATAACATTTGTCATAGCCTCAGTTAATGTACATAGATATTCATAATCATAATGAAAGTGGGGCGGCACAGTGGTTTTGTGGTTAGCACGTTCGCCTCTCAGCGCTAGGGATTCCCGGTTCGAATCCCAATCTGCGTGGAGTTTCCATGCTCCCCCCGTGTCCGCATGGGGTTCCTCCGAGTTTACTCCCACAGTCCAAAAACATGGATTAAGGTCAATTGAGTTCTCCAAATTGCCCCATATAGAGGGTGTCTGTATAAGTGAGTGTGTGCCCAGCAATAGAGCACCCTGTCCTGGGTGTATCTGCCCAGCGCCCGAAACGTTCTCCCCTGGATGGGCATGGGAAACCCCCCCCTATTTTACTACATTACAACCTGTGTGCATCTGCACAAAATAGTCTACGTTTTAGAAGTGAAATGAGAAAAAAAAGAAATGTATATAAAGAATATGAAAATGAAAAACTAAAAATTGGCATGTGCATATGTATTCACCCCTTAAAAAGTTCTGGTGCAACAAATTACCTTCAAAAGTCATCTAATTTAGAAGGTGTTCCCGTTAACTTGATCTACATCCCAAACCTGTCCTCCCCATCTACAGACTTCACCCATCACGCCCTTGCACCACAGTCTTCTAACTCACTATAATAGGGCGTGGGAGCTCAGTGGTTAGGGTGTTGGGCTATCAATCTGAAGGTTGGGGGTTCAAATCCCAGCGTCACCGAAGTTACCAATGTGGGTCCTTGAACAAGACCCTTAACCCTCATTGCTCCAGGATGCTGTACTAACCCTGACTAACCCTGTGTGCAAAGTCCAACCAACAAGTTGGTATACTTGTAAGTCGCTTTGGCTAAAAGCATCTGCCAAATGACCAAATTTAATGTAATACGAAGTTAATTGGTGGATGTGTATTTCTCTATAACTGGGTGGGTGGGTGGTGTATATGCTGCTGGAGAAACCTGCAGCCAGGCGGTGCTGGACTAAGTAATCAGGTTATGTTGATGGTATTGACTGATACTGACCTGGTCACTCAGAGTGCATTGCTCGGTGCAGATATCCGTGATGAGGTTGCGAGCTTGTTTGGCCATCTCATCCAGGAACATGTTGCACAGAGAGAGGCTGCGATCCCCAATATGGTGCCTCTGCAAGAACAGAACAAAGACATCAACTCACAGAAACGCTCTCCAGTCAGCTTTTAAGGCCTGAAGGTAATTCAGCAGCTTGTCTTACACACCGCGTGAGAAATACAATCCGTCTAAATAATGAACAGCTACCGGGCTTTTCACTTCTGCACTCGTCCTGATTCATAGCAGCCTGGGCTTTAAGGGAAATCAGGCCATGTGGAAGAGGCACAGAGAAGGTGAATGTGCTAAATGGTGCACCCTGGATTGCAAACTTCATCAATATAAAAAACCTGTCATGATGAACAGCAGGCGGCAGAAGATGGTGGTGCATAAATATTAGTGTTTTTGTGTCGATTAAAAGTCTTTCCCAAAGTGTCAAAATAAAACGCACAGTTCCGGACGTTAAATCAGATTTTTCCAGACGTTACATCATTATCCATCCATTATCTTCTCCTTTATCCTGTATTAGGGTCGTAGGGTCGTTCCCCATGCCATCCAGGGGAGAAGGTTTCGGGCGCTGTGCAGATACACCCAGGACAGACAATCCTTCACTGGGCGAAAGATTATTTTAAATCATGAACCATAAATTGGAAATACAGGTTAATATGAGCTCTATCCTGTCCAAATAAGCATGTTTTTTAAGTCGTTTACCATGTTACTCAGTGATCAATGTTCAACATGCATCACGGAAGACCAGTTTCTTAATGTTTGTTTTAAAACAAAAAAAAAAAAATTGTTTCTGAATTAAAATTTGTATTATAGCGATTTTATTATAGTTTTATATAAAAATGTCATGCCTAACAACACCGCTTTTATCTGAGATTTATTCACAATGATGCACGTTCTGTCCTGTCATAGTTTATAAAATTTTAGTTTCTTTCCTTAAATCTGATTGGCTGAGCCGTTTGTCCCGCAGTGACATTATTGACAATAGCACACCTCTGAGCGCTTCACATTTGTATCAATGTGTGATATACAATACATTAATTTAAATCATGAACCATAAATGGAAATACAGATTTATATAAACAGAGAGCTGAGCCCTGATGAGCCTGTTGCAGATAGTTTATTATAAATTGTGTTTTGTAATTTGGCCACTAGATGGCAGTTTTGGATGATTAGAGAAATAGAAATCCTGTTACTCAGCGATAACTGTTCACCATGAGCACACTCACAGACACTCAAACAAACTTGGGGCAAGTTAGAGCGCAATTTAACTCGAAACCATGTCTTTGGACTGTGGAAACCTGGAGGAAACCCACGTGGACACAGGGATAACATTGACTCAGACAGGGATTTGAAACTGGATCCCCAGAACTGAGAGGTGAACGCTTAACCACTAAAACACCTTGCCATCCTGCTCTACATTGCCCCTATATAGTGTGCATGCCCAGCCAGACAGATTGCCCCCCTGTCCTGGCTGTATTTGCCCAGCGCCCAAAACATTCTGCCTTGGATGGGCATGGAAAAAGTTATCCAATTAGCTTGTTTTTTTTTTTTTTTTTTTTTTAGAAACACTTTGATTAATGTCAGCTCTTAAAGCAAGGACAACGGGCAGACTCGTTAGATTTTTTAAAACGGAGAAGAAAGTAGATGCAAATATCATTCAAAGGATCCAAAAGCTTTTCAGAGGTTGGAAGGAGATACAAAGGCCAACAGCAGCACAATAAATCATAACCGACTCTACGTCACACTTAGAGAGGTAGACTTTGATGTGATGTCATATTGATTTTATTAGAATTGGAATAAATTATTAACACTGTCATCAATTGTTAAGCCATAAAATCCTTTTGATATTCTCATGAAGTCATGACACGTTCTGCCTCGACCTTCATTACATTATGATCTGACTGCAGAGAACGCCACACAGCGCTGACCTTTTCTGAAGTTTCTCCTTCTAATCTCAATGTTATGTACAGAACCAGTCAAAAGTTTGGTCACGCCCCCTTCTTGCCCCATTCTCTATTTCCTCCACTCACCATATAGATGGACTTTGTAGTTCTACAATTACAGACTGTAGTTCATCTGTGTTCTTGTTGTTGTTAGTCCCCTGTTGGTTCTCTGTTCTTTATTGGTCAGTACATCACAGAACAGGTGTAATTTGGGTGGTGGATTTGTTTATTGTCAGTTCTGCAGTGACACTGACGTGGTGAGGGGGTTTTAGTGCAGCAGTGCTGCTGTAGTTTCATTTAAACACCTCAGTGACACTGCTGGGATAGGAATAATGCACCCACTAAATAATCCCTGCTCTGTGGTGGTTCTATTGGGGTTCTGACCATTAGAACAGAGTAAAGGGGACGTACACAGTATGTAATGTGGAGCACAAACAGATGGACTACAGTCTGGAATTATAGAACTACAAAGTCCATCTTTACAGGAAGTGGAACTGATACAATGGAATATAAGTATGGAACCAGTTTTCCCATCATTTTGGTTTAAAGAATTCCAAAGTAATGTAAATATTAATTAACAAATGCATATAATATTTTGTCAGTCCCCTGTTGGTTTTGTGTTCTCTATTGGTCAGGATCATCACAGATCAGGTGTAATTTGGGTGGTGGATTTGTTTATTGTCAGTTCTGCACTGACACTGATGTGGTGAGGGGGTTTTAGTGCAGCAGTGCTGCTGGAGTTTCATTTAAACACCTCAGTGACACTGCTGGGATAGGAATAATGCACCCACCAAATAACCCCTGCTCTGTGGTGGTTCTATTGGAGTCCTGACCATTAGAACAGAGTAAAGGGGACGTACACAGTATGTACTGTAGAACACACACAGATAGACTACAGTCTGGAATTGGAGAACTACAAAGTTCAGGAAGTGGAACTGAGGACATGGACAATAAGTGGAACAGAAAGGTGTGTCCAGACTTTTGACTGGTTCTCATCACAATATGAGTGGGTTCCCCATGCCCATCCAGAGGACAGTGCATTGAGTGCTGGGGCATCAGAAGGATTGTTATAATGAAATAGCTGATTGGCTAATTTTCTACATGGATCCATCTACTGTATGTATCTACCAAAAGGGCCGCATCAGGTCTGCAGTAAGGTTTACATGAGGACATAAACTATGTTTACATGACGTTCACAAACGCCTAGACACGGGGGTGTCTGAAAAACAACTGCGCATTACAATTATTCACTTCAGCTGTGTTTGGGCCTGCGGTTTTGGCTGATCTCCTCGTGTGTCTATTAGGAAACGATCCTCTGTAACCCACCGAGCCCACAGTGCACGACGTCAAAGTGGAGTTATACAAAGAACACATCTCCCGGAAGCAGCAACGACTCACAGACTCGCAGACGGAGCCTTAAAACGGTCCTCTACACTGTTGTTTAAAGAGGTTTGAGAAGGAAAGCTGGAAACCTGAGCAGCGACCTCGAGTGCATTTCCAACATAAACACAGACGGCAGCCGTCCAGAGCTCGGCCTTATCTCCCAGAGCTGCTGAGTGAAGGGGACGAGAGATAAAGCTGAGACACTGATCCTTTAATAAATCTCTTTGATTTCTCTGCAGGGGATCTGGCCATGACTCTGCCGTTTGTGACGAATGGACGATTAATTTACGTCTGTGTGTAAGACACTGGGGTTTAGCTAGAGCTGGTGTCTATGGTCAGCTGCGTCGATGGAGAACGGAGAAAGATTGAAAAGTGAGAGTGGAAATGCGATAGAGGAGGGAGCGGGAACAAGGAATAGACCGAGCGAGCGTGCCAAACGCATGAAATCGCCGCTGGCTAAAATTTCAGACAGGAGTGGGCAAAGGACGGCACATACCACTGAGGTACAGACCACTATTTATACTCTGGAATAATCTTTTCATTATTAAATGGATGATAACAACAAGCCCCACAAGGCTATTGACTGCAGACACAGCGAGGCAGTGCTGCTGCTCCAAAGCAGGCATCGTTCCTTAAGCTATATAGTGCTCAGTGAGTACAGCTGAACCTATCCCAGCACTCATGAAGAAATAAAGACGGCTCTCCGGTCCATTGAGGTGCAGACACAAAGTCAAACATTATTTATAACCAGAAATTGTGTATTCTGTAACCATAAACTGTGACCATGCTTCATATATCACACTGCGGGACTAGTTAAGGAACTGTAGTTTAAGTCGGTTTAAATATAACATACTACAACTATATCCTTTTCACTATTTTTCTAATGCAACTTGCTGCTGAGAATGTGAATTTCCCCATTGTGGGACAAATAAAGGTCTAATCTTATCTTATCCATAACATAAACCTGACTTTAGGCAATAACTGTATTATGGTGCAATAACATTTTATATTATAATTACATTTGGGGCGGCACGGTGGCTTAGTGGTTAGCATTTTGCCTCTCAGCACTGGGGATCCCGGTTCGAATCCCAATCTGGGTCGAGTTTCCATGTTCTCCTCATGTCCGCGTGGGTTTCCTCAGGGTTCTCCCACAGTCCAAAAACATGGATATAGTCAATTGAGTTCTCCAAATTGCCCCATATGTGTGTCTGTGTGAGTGAGTGCGTGCCCAGCGATGGGTTGGCGCCCTGTCCTGGGTGTATCTGCCCAGCGCCCGAGACGTTCTTCCCTAGATGGGCATGGGGAACTTGACATTCTACACTCTGTTTTGATTGACAGGACATGAACTCCATTGGACCAGTGGGTGTGCAGTCCTTTAGGGATGTTACCGTAAAGACACCCACCCAAAAAAGAAAAGAAAAGAAAAACCCATGATAAAAGGGATTTCCTTTATCTTAATCATTTGATCTATTTTTAGATTTTAGAGATTGGTGGTTTAGTGGTTAGCATGTTCGCCTCTCAGCGATAGGGTTGGAGAGTTGGCGTTGTTTCCAAACCCTGTGTCGGCATGGGTTTTCTAGGGGTTCTCTGTTTTTCTCCCACAGTCCAAAAAGCTAGATTCAAAGTTAATAGGATGATCTAAGTTGCCCCCATCAGGACAGGGTGCCAATCCGTAACTGGGTACACACTTATACTCACACAATATATAGAGGCAATTTTGATAGGGGCACCCTATTCACTTTGAACATGCTAACCACTAAACCTCTAAAATCTAAATGATTCAGATAAAGGAAATCCCTTCTAAATATTGTGTGTGTATAAGTGTGTGCCCAGTTATGGATTGGCACCCTGTCCTGGGTGTATCTGCTGGTGCCCAAAATGTCCTTCCTTGGATGGGCATGAGGAGCTCCCCACAACCCTAGTAGAGGTTAAATTTAAAATTCAAAACCGTAACCCAATTTAAAATACGTAACAGAAGAACTTTTACTCATAACCAACACCATCCAATCTAAAAGACTTTTTTAGAAAAAATCATTTTTGTTTTTATAAAATGGACAAACAATTCCAGATCCAGATGTTAAAGCTAAACAAAAACATCCAAAATGCTTGCAGTTACAATTTTTGGAAAAGTTGGTTTGACCTTTTTCTTTTTGAGTTATTATTCGGGGAAGAGGAAGTAAATATTTATGCAATGAACAAATAACTGGTGTCTTTCATTTAAGCCTTTCAGTGTCACAAACAATCACATCTAAAATAGTAAGAACTAAAGACCAAGACTGCGGCACTAAAACCTCCTCATCATATCAGTGTCACTGCAGAACTGACAAACAATCCACCACCCAAATTACACCTGTTCTGTGATACTCCTGACCAACAGAGAACACAGAACCAACAGGGGACTAACAACAACAAGAACACAGATGGACTACAGTCTGTAATTAAAACTACAAAATCCATCTATATGGTAAGTGGAGGAAACAGAGGATAGAGCAAGAAGGGGGGGCGTGTCCAAACTTTTGAATGGTATTGTGTATTGTACCATTTTTATTGTAAATAAATCACGGGAAAGAGGTGTTGTTAGACCCGACATGAAGCACAGTAAAGTTACATTTATTTCCTGTGATTTATTCACAATAATACACAATACCTGGAGCACCTGATTTTTTTTATTATAGTGTGTTTGTAACTGTTTTATAAAAGCAGAGTTAATTCATAAATATGTTATTTTCAAATCCAGATTATAATAGACCACTAGACGATAATCTAGTCCGTTTTTAAAAGTTAACGCTGATTACTGACTAACAGGATTCTGGCTTCTCAAACAAACAAAAACTTCCATCTAGTTGCCAAATTACAGAACTTTATAAACAACAGCCTCAACAGGTTTGGTTTTCATCAGGAATTGGCTGTCTGTTTATATTAATCTGTATTTCTATTTATGGTACATGATTTAAAATAATGTATTGTATATCACACATTTATACAAATGTGAAGCGCTCAGAGGTGTGTTATTGTCAGTAATGTCATTGCTGGACAAACAGTTCAGCCAATTAGAATTAGGGACCAGACCTACCTTTTATAATGTTTTATAATGTAATAAAAATACCTGCAAACTGGGGATGAGACGATTAATTGTTTTTGCAATTGATCGTGATTAAAATGTTTCAATTAATTAATGGTTAAAGGAACTTGGGATAGCAATCATAAGAAAAATAAGTATTTAAGCCGAAATTTTGAACCAAGTGGTACAACTCGCATAGAATAAAAGTAAAGATACACTTGCAGCATACAGGTCTGTGTGTTAATATTGTGTTAATATTTAGCAAAAGCCCTGTGTTGGCATTTTTTGTAACAATGTTAAGTGTTTACAGTAAAAAGCAATCAATCGTTTGTTTTCATTCATCCATTATCTTCTGCTTTGTCCTCTATTAGGGTTGCGGTGGGGTTCTCCATGCCCATCCAGGGGAGAACGTCTCGGGCGCTGGGCAGATAGACCCAGGACAGGGCGCCAATCTATCGCTAGACACACACCAACTCACACACACTCTATATGGGGCAATTTGGAGAATTCAATTAACTTGATCCATGTTTTTGGACTGTGGGAGGAAACCGGAGAACCCGGAGGAAACCAACACGGACACGGGGAGAACATGGAAACTCCACCCAGATGGGGATTCGAACCGGGAATCCCTAGTGCTGAGAGGAGAACATGCTAACCACTAAGCCACCGTGCCGCCTCAATCGTTCGTTTGTTTGTGTTTATTGCCATATTAGCGACTTCTTGGCTACTTTTATGGCACAGATTGGGGGCAAAAAAAGCAATTGTATAAAAAGTACAAACTTTCATCACATTCTGATCCTGTCTTCTGATGTGAGCCAACAAATCCTCGGGACTCGAAACAAAATGTACCGAGAGCAGAACACTTTCAACATCTATTCTAGAATATCCCTGTAAATTCCAATCGAATCGTAATCAGAGCGAAGCTTTAAATATTTGGACTCAGCATCGATGATCAAAAGCACTTCTACCAGCCAACCACACGAAGCAGCAGCTGCCGAAATCAAAAGCAGTTGTGTTGCATGGAACATCTGCATAACTGGAAACCATCATCATGACAAACTTCTCCAACTCGGTTCCTAATATCTGGAACATTATTACTCAAGAACCTGCACGTTTATTTAAACCGCAACGCCTTTGGAAGGTTAACAATTTATTAAGATCAACACGCCGTATAACCCGAGCAACAGCGTGTGGAGGGTTCTGTTCAAAAACAGAGGCAGATTGTCAGAGGGGCAAATGTGCTGTTTGATTTAAACACCTCAGCGACCCTGCTGGAATGATTCACATCCAGAGAAGAACATTTAGAGGGTTATTCGAAGAGTTATAACAATACAGCTGGTCAAATCAATTTTCCCATTGAATTATCTTCCAGGGCGACACAGTGGTTTAGTGGTTAGCACATTCGTCCCTCGGTGCTAGGGATTCCCGGTTCGAATCCCCATCTGGGTGGAGTTTCCATGTTCTCCCCGTGTCTGTGTGGGTTTCCTCCTGGTTCTCCGGTTTCCTCCCACAGTCCAAAAACATGGATCAAGTCAATTGAGTTCTCCAAATTGCCCTATATAGTGTGTGTCTGTGTGAGTGAGTGTGTGTACAGAGATAGGTTGGCACCTTTTCCTTGGTGTATCTGCCCAGCGCCCGAAACATTCTCCCCTGGATGGGCAAGGGGAACCCCCCCACGACCCTAATATAGGATCAAGCGGAAGATAATGGATGAATGAATTATCTTCCAATTATTCATTTACTAGGGTCAGAGATCTGGATTCGAACCTGGATCCCCAATGCGGGGATGGTGGGGTCAGATGCTTCTCATGAGAACGTTTCGGACGGTTGGCAGATACACCCAGGATAGGGTGCCAATCCATCACTCACTCACAGAGACACAAACCCATACCATATACAAGAATTTAGTTATGGGTAATAGAGTACACAGTGGAGCAGCCAATTCACCTTGAATCCATGTTTTTGGACTGTGGGAGGAAACCGGAGAAAGTTTTGGGTGCAGGGCAGATACACCCAGGACAGGGGGCCAATGTATTACTGGGCACACACTCAATCCATGTTTTTGTAGTGTGAGAGGAAACTGGAGAACTGGGAGAATACGGGACATGGGTAGGACAAGGACATTCCACCCAGATCAGGATTCGAACCTGGATTCCCAGCGCTGAGAGGGGGGACATGCTAACCACTACGCCACCTTGCCGCCTTGACTGGAACTATATGTGAAAAATACTTTTGTGAAAATGCAGATAAATAATAATAATAGGTGGTTTAGTGGTTAGCATGTTCTCCTCTCAGCACTAGGGATTTCCGGTTCGAATCCCAATCTGGGTGGAGTTTCCATGTTCTCCTCGTGTCCACGTGGGTTTCTTGCGCATTTTCTGGTTTCCTCCCACAGTCCAAAAACATGGATCAAGGTCAATTGAATTCTCCAAATTGCCCCATATAGAGTGTGTCTGTGAGTGAGTGTGTGCCCAGTGATAAATTGGTGCCCTGTCCTGGGTGTATCTGCCCAGCGCCCGAAACGTTCTCCCCTGGATGGACGTGGGGAACCCCACCGCGACCCTAATATAGGATAAAGTGGAAGAAAAAGGAAGGATAGATAATAATTATTATCTAACAGGGGGGGGGTTCTCCCCATGCCCATCCAGGAGAGAACGTTTCGGGTGCTGGGCAGATACACCCAGGACAGGGCGCCAAACCATCGCTGGGAACACACTCACTCACACAGACACACAAAATTGACTTGATCCATGGTTTTGGACTGTGGAAGGAAACCGGAGAACCCGCAGGAAACCCACACAGACACGGGGAGAACATGGAAACTCCACCCAGATTGGGATTCGAACCGGGAATCCCCAGCGCTGGGAGGCGAACGTGCTAACCACTAAGCCACCTTAAATAACAATAACACTATTCTGATAAAATGGCTGGCACTGTGCAGAGTCACAGTGGGAAGCTGAGAGATGCATTAAATATCTATTTACAGGCAACACAGCCTCCTTCACTCCTGAGTAAACAGCATTAGCCTCGCCACTTACAGCCGTATTAACTTCATCAGCGGAGCATGCGGCCTCGTGTTTATGACCCGCTGACTGTTTAGCCGACTGTCTACCAATTAAGCAAACGGGCGCTGAATAAATACTGCAGCAATGTCCCCGTGTTTACACAACTCACTATTGATTAGTCGGTTCTCCCGAAAAACGATCTGGTAATTAAATCCAGCGCGAGCCGATCGCGTCCCTCACACAGTCACGGGTCTGTTTGGACAGGAATATCCCTCCTGCTGACCCCTGACCCCTCCAGGCACAGCTGGAAGCTCGGTTGAAATCCCATTATATGTAAAAGCCAAGACGGCAAATCCCTCTGCCAAAGCAATTTGAAACTGTGGGAGACCCAGAGCGGTCCGAACACAGAACCCGAGCTGTTCTCCTGACGGAGCCGAGCGCGAGGATCACGCAATGAGCCCCGAATCATCATTAACTCTAATCTCGTCATTTATTTCGGGTCCGTCTCAGCCAGGGCCGGTGCGATTATCAAAACAAGGTCGGGATTTAAACAGGGATCAGTGTGTGTTCGGTAAACAACTCCCCGACGGGTAATTAGGTGGCTGCAAAACGACCATGACGAGAAGCATGATGGACAAATCAGGAGCGCGCTATAAACATGTCAGGTACGTCCTGTTCCTCAGGACTAACAGAGCGGCGTGTGTGTGTGTGTGTGTGTGTGTGTGTGTGTGCATGCATGTTTGTAATAGAAATCTTAGAATCTTACATTCTTTTTGTTAGGATGTGTGTGTGTGTGTGTNTGTGTGTGTGCATGCATGTTTGTAAAAGAAATCTTAGAATCTTACTTTTTTTTTTGTTAGGATGTGTGTGTGTGTGTGTGTGGGAGTAATAGACATCTCAGGCCATATACTTTTCTGCCAGTGTGTGTGTGTGTGTGTGTGTGTGTGTGCATGCATGTTTGTAATAGAAATCTTAGAATCTTACATTTTTTTTGTTAGGATGTGTGTGTGTGTGTGTGTGTGTGTGTGTGTGGGAGTAATAGACATCTCAGGCCATATACTTTTCTGCCAGTGTGTGTGTGTGTGTGTTTGTAATAGAAATCTTAGGACATATTCTACTCTGTCAGGAGGTGTGTGTGTGTGTAAACGTCAGGCCATATTCTTTTCTGTGTGTGCGTGTGTTTAATAGAAATCTTAGGCCATATTCTTTTTTTGTCAGGATGTGTGTGTGTGTGTGTGTGTGATGGAGATCTCAGGCCACGTTCTTCTCTGCCAGTGTGCGTGTGTGTAATAGAAATCTTAGGCCATATTCGTCTTGGCCAGTGTGTGTGTGTATAATAGAAATCTTAGGCTTTTTTATACTTTTTTTTGTCAGCGCACGCGTGTGTGCGAGTGTGTGTGTGATGGAGATCTCAGGCCACATTCTTCTCTTCCAGTGTGTGTGTGCGTGTGTGTGTGTGTGTGTAATAGACATCTACAGCCCATATTCGTCTTGGCCAGTGTGTGTGCGCTTGTGTAATAGAAATCTTAGGCTCTTTTTTTGTCAGTGTGTGTGTGTGTGTGTGTGTGTGTGTGTGTGAGTGTGAGTGTGAGATGGACATCTCAGGCCACATTCTTGTCTTCCAGTGTGTGTGTGTGTGTAATAGACATCTACAGCCCATATTCGTCTTGGCCAGTGTGTGTGTGTGTGTGCGCATGTGTAATAGAAATCTTAGGCTCTTTTTTTGTCAGCGTGTGTGTGTGTGTGTGTGAGATGGACATCTCAGGCCACATTCTTGTCTTCCAGTGTGTGTGTGTGTAATAGACATCTACAGCCCATATTCATCTTGGCCAGTGTGTGTGTGTGTGTGTAATAGTAATCTTAGGCTATAGAAATCATGTGTGTGTGTGTGTGTGTGAGAGTNGTGTGTGTGTGTGTGTGTGAGATGGACATCTCAGGCCACATTCTTGTCTTCCAGTGTGTGTGTGTGTAATAGACATCTACAGCCCATATTCATCTTGGCCAGTGTGTGTGTGTGTGTGTAATAGTAATCTTAGGCTATAGAAATCATGTGTGTGTGTGTGTGTGTGAGAGTGTGTATAATAGAAATCTTAGGCTATAGAAATCGTGTGTATGTGTGTAATAGTAATCCTAGGCTATAAAAATCATGTGTGTGTGTGTGTGTGTGTGTGTGTGAGAGAGAGTGTGTGTAATAGAAATCTTAGGCTATAGAAATCATGTGTGTGTGTGTGTGTGTGTGTGTGTGTGTGTGAGTGTGTAATAGACATCTACAGCCCATATTCGTCTTGGCCAGTGTGTGTGTGTGTAATAGAAATCTTAGGCTATAGAAATCGTGTATGTGTGCAAAAGAAATCTTAGGCCATATCTTTTTTTTTGGCAGGATGCGAGTGTGTGTGTGATGGACATCTCCGGCCACGTTCTTCTCTGCCAGTGTGAGTGTGTAATATATCTCTCAAGCCATATTCTTCTTGGCCTGTGTGTGTGTGTGTGTGTGTGTGTGTGTGTGTTCATTCTGTAAAGCTGCTTTGTGACAATGTACCGTTGTAAAAAGCGCTATATAAATAAATAACTTGAACGTGCGTGTCTTACCTCTTCAGGACAGAGCTCATGGGTGCAGCTCATAAAGTGGGTACAGAGCAGGGGGAAGCAGATGGAGTAACGGGATTGAGATGGTAACTCTAAACATTGCTGGAACATCTTCTCAAAAGCCCGACTGTAGAAACTGTCCAAAGAAAAGAAGAAAAGAAAAAGGACACAACGGGTTAGCAAAGGGTTAGTGGATACAATTTAACGAACGGGGGAAATCTGAAATGAAACACAACATCCATTACAGATTCCCAACATACGCAGAAACAACATGTGATAATTCAACAACGCACAATCCACACATGGTAAGTGTATACTATGCCTCCATTAAACTCCTCGGCTCTTACCAGAAGATAGAGAGGTCGGATGTCTCCACCAGCATCTCCACCAGCGAGTCCACCATCTTGGTGTGGAAGATAATGGTGTTCATCATCTTTCCAAGCTCCCGATGGTCTGCGATGCCCAGAGATGCCTTGGACACACTGGTGTAGGCCTGGCACACAAGCAGCACACAAATCGTTCAGTACGGACTCTGTAGTGCACTATAAAGTGTCTTATAAACATATAATGAAATTGTTGCTCACTCAAAATATCTCACAATGCATTATGGGAAGGTGTGTACATATTTTATTTACACATACATATGCCATGCATGTACGCTTGGGCGTCCTACCACACAAACATCCGCGCCATCGGGACCACCCCCATTTATTTAATTACATTTACATACATTTAGTCATTAAGCAGATGCTTTTATCCAAAGCGACTTACAAACGAGAATATCACAAGTCAGAAGTTATGGAGGAAACCAACTACACTGTAAAATCATCAAACCTGATTGTTATTTTTTCCTACAACAGGTATTTGTTAAAGAGATGCGTCTTCAGTAGTCTCTTAAAACTGTTTAGTGATTCTGCCTTATGGACAGAGTTGGGAAGATGGTTCCACCATTTTGCAGTGGTGAACGCCACGGAGTGAGAATTAGCTCCTCTGTGAGGTGGAATCACCAGACGACAATCATCACTGGAGCGAAGTGAACGAGTCGGAGTGTATTTTGAAAAGATAGAGTGAAGGTAGGAGGGGGAAGATCCAGAAATGGTTCTGTAGGCCAGAGTCAGAGACTTGTACTGAATGCAGCATCTACAGGAACCAATGGAGGGAAGTGAGTAATGGAGTGACAGGAGTTCTTGTGCTGGTTAAACACAAGTCGAGCTGCAGAGTTTTGAATTAGTTGAAAAGGTCTGATTGTGGAAGCTGGGATACCGGCAAGTAGCGCATTACAATAATCAAGCCGGGATAGGACTAGGGCTTGAACAAGCAGTTGTGTAGCATGTTCAGTTAAAAAGGGTCTGATCTTCTTTATGTTGTAAAGAAGGAATCTGCAGGAACGGGCGGTTTTGATCACAATTAATTTTGTGTTTAATTAATTGCGTGTAGATAAAGGTGTAGATCTCCGGCATGACGGTGTTGGGTTGGTGATCTGGGATCAGTCTCTGCTGGCATTTCACCTCCTCACCCAGCTCATCATTAGTAGAGGACATGATACTGTTATGGAGAACCCTCCCAGCTAAGTGATCTGCAGTATCTGCCCCTTTTAGTTCTGCTGCTTTAGTCAGTGATGCCGGGGTCACATGCTGCACTGCGTCAATCAAACTCTGGTTATTACTTATAAATACTGTGCTTTATTAGCTTTAACTTTTTTTCTTGTCTGTTCGTTTGAGGTGTTGCCAGTTTCCTTTAGGTGTGGTCAACTCATCAATGGTTCTGTCGGAGCACAGCGGCTACGAGAATTACTGAATGGAATATGGATTTCTGTTGGACTGGAGTTCCTGCAGGGCGCCCTCAATAGACTTCTATAGTTTTTTAATTTTTAAATACGGACATGGCGGAATGGTGGCTAAGTGGTTTAGCATGTTCGCCTCTCAGCACTAGGGTTTCCCAGTTCGAATCCCCATCTGGGTGGCGTTTCCATGTTCTCCCCGTGTCTGCGTGGGTTTCCTCCGGGTTCTCCGGTTTCCTCCCACAGTCCAAAAACATGGATCAAGTCAATTGAATTCTCAAAATTGCCCCATATAGAGTGTGTCTGTGTGAGTGAGTTTGTGCCCAGCGATGAATTGGTGCTCTGTCCTGGGTCTATCTTCCCAGCACCCGAGGCGATCTCCCCTGGATGGGCATGGGAAACCCCACCGCGACCCTAATAGAGGATAAAGATAACAGATGAATGAAAAATACGGACATCTGATCATTACACAGTCTGTACATTAGTGTCCCACACTGTTGATGCTGCCCGGCCGCTCAAGGAGGATTGAACCTTGGTCCTCCCCAATGTTTCCCAACAGTTTTCTCTTGCCACTGTTGCTTCGGCTTGCTCTTCAAGGGCTTAAAGGCTTATAACACTGTAAAGCTGCTTTCTAACAATCTACTATTGTAAAAAGCGCTCTATAAACAAACTACCTGAACATATCCTCATGAGCACGTTCTATTGAAACAGCAAATTTGGGAGAACATCCACCTTATTTTACATAATTTCTCAGCATAATAAATGGAATTTCTCTGGGTAGAACGTGGTCGAATCCTCCTGTTAACAGCTATCAGCGGGGATTCTGCTGTGAGAGCACAGTTTCTATAATAACCGACTTTCCCGAGAGCCACCTCAGAGCCACCTGCAAAGTCTATAAGGATCTGTCTGAAGATTCCACAAGCTCTTCTTCCTAACAGATTGCCGTGGCTGCAGGGTTATTAAACCAGGGCAGCAAACAATACAGCAGCTTCAAAAACACGGGAGACGGAGTGAACTCCACGAACTCTCCAGCTTACGAATTCCAAAAATCAAGACAGGGGTGTCATTTCTAGGAAAACCACAGGGAACGCGCCATCAACCTTTCATCTGGAACTGGAGTAAATGCAAATTCGAAATAGACAACCAACAACTTAAAACTGTCCTGACACAGAAACTAATATTCAGAATTCAGAAACTGAATAACAATAATAATTTTATATATATACACACACACAAAACCAAAAAAAAGACATAAAATGTATATCAAAAATATGTATATTTTTATATAAATCCCTTAGAAAGGAGGAGAAAAAAAAAAAAAAAAAAAGAGGTTGAGGTCAGATGCTCAATGTCCATATAGAATATAGAATCTTGTATAAGGTGGATTAATGGTTAGCATGTTCTCCTCTCAGCACTAGGGATTCCCGGTTCGAATCCCAATCTGGGTGGAGTTTCCATGTTCTTCCCGTGTCTGCGTGGGTTTCCTCCGGGTTCCTCTCACAGTCCAAAAACATGGATCGAGGTCAAGTGAGTTCTCCAAATTGCCCCATATAGTATATTGCCCTCTATAGTATATAGAGTGTGTGTGTGAGTGAGTGTGTGCCCAGCGATGGATTGGCACCCTGTCCTGGGTGTATCTGCCCAGTACTGGAAAGATACCCAAGTGGAAGAAAATAGATTGGGGGAATAATAATTGTAAGTGGACTGAGTCACCAGTGTTTGTCTCCTCTGCATTTGGATTAAGGCTCTGGGGATTATTCGAGTTCTTCGAACTGAATTTTGTAGATTTATTCTTAGCCTCTTCTTCAGGGTGGGTACTCTTCCGGCATGAGGAGCCAGGACTGCCACACAAGTATTATTCATTCATTCATTATCTCCCGCTTATCCTCTATTAGGGTCGTGGTGGGGTTCCCCATGCCCATCCAGGGGAGAACGTCTCGGGCGCTGGGCAGATAGACCCAGGACAGGGCGCCAATCTATCACTGGGCACACACTCACTCACTCACACAGACACACTCTAAATGGGGCAATTTTGAGAATTCAATTAACTTAATCCATGTTTTTGGACTGTGGGAGGAAACCGGAGAACCCGGAGGAAACCCACGCAGACACGGGGAGAACATGGAAACTCCACCCAGATGGGGATTCGAACCGGGAATCCCCAGTGCTGAGAGGCGAACGTGCTAACCACTAAGCCACCGTGCCCACAAGTATTATAATAAAAAAAAAGCATATGAAACTTCAGAGTTTGGACATAAGAATTTGGAAGGAAGAGACGCAGACAGATGGACCAGCAGTGAGGTCCAGACTTTATATAGTTTATATCTGACAGGAAATGCCGGGAGAGGAATACCTGCTGCTGACTGGCTCACATCACACACAGCATTTTAGAAACATTTCAATCGACTTTTAGGAAAATGGCATGGCGTTCCAGGTCAAGGTTATGCAGGAATATAGAAAACTTGCACCTCCTTGGTCGTTAATTTACATGTAATTGGTCATTTCTTGGCGGCTTAGTGGTTAGCACGTTCGCCTCTCAGCACTAGGGATTCCCGGTTCGAATCCCCATCTGGGTGGAGTTTCCATGTTCTCCCCGTGTCTGCGTGGGTTTCCTCCGGGTTCTCCGGTTTCCTCCCACAGTCCAAAAACATGGATCAAGTTAATTGAATCCTCAAAATTGCCCCATATAGAGTGTGTCTGTGTGAGTGAGTGTGTGCCCAGCGATGGATTGGCGCCCTATCCTGGGTCTATCTGCCCAGCGCCCGAGACGTTCTCCCCTGGATGGGCATGGGGAACCCCACCGCGACCCTAATAGAGGATAAGAGGAAGATAATGAATGAATGGTCATTTCTTGGTGGAATTTTATTTATTTATTTATTGTCCATAAGAGACATAAACGTATACATAACATCTTTCCCATCATCTAACTATTAGTTTCCCCTGCATACATTAACACGAATCACTCTCTCTACCAATCACTGGTGTTGCTACTCGAACCCCGTAGAGATGGTAATACATCATGAGTTGCTTCTTGGTGGTTTGTAAAGAGTATGTTTTTGTAATGTGAGGAGGGGGGGAACCCGGAGAAGGACTACGGTGACATGGGGATAACATGGAAACTCCACCCAGATTGGGATTCGAACCCGGATCCCCAGCATTGAGAGGACAACATGCTTCTACAACACTGTGCCACCATATATCCATCCATTTTCTTCCGCTTCATCCTCTAATTGGGGGGGGGGGGGGGGGGGGGTGGCTTGATCCATGTTTTTTGGACTGTGGGAGGAAACCGGAGAACCCGGAGAGAACATGGAAACTCCACCAAGGTTGGGATTCGAAC
>JAFMOD010001075.1:128373-142518 GCA_019802435.1 Corydoras maculifer | reverse complement strand
TCATTGAGAGTATTGGTGTTTCCAGGTGGTCTCATTGAGAGTATTGGTGTTTCCAGGTGGTCTCATTGAGAGTATTGGTGTTTCTAAAGGAGCTAAAGGAGAACACTGGCGTCTGCTTAGATTCTGGTTTGGCGTTCACCATGGCGCATCGGTGTTTCATGTTTTAACGTTTATCTGGCTGTTTAAAGTGAGTAATGGTTTATAGTGATGTCTGAAAATGGTCTAGATGGTCTAGGTCATAGTTTTTGATATCATGATGAAAGGTTCATACTGATAACAGAACCTCCGCTCGGCAGTGATTTACTTACGCATGCGACAGCGCTGCCTCCTTGCATTCACGGATGTCGTTGACGCGCTTGTTGTAGCTACGACGGAGCAAGTTCAAAGGAAAAGGAGGAGACAAAAAAACCAGTTATTTTCCATGTGGCTGTTAAACGAGACGAGATATTGAAACATGGACCAAGAGGAGATCCTGACCCACGGAGGTTGACAAACAGATCCTCGGCTGCTTTGTGGATATGAAACACCTCGTCCCTGAAGAGGCAGAGGCACGAACTGCTCTGTAGAGCCAGTTTCCACAGACTGAGCGCCGCCGGGTCGTTGTTTAACGCCGCGTGACAGAGAATGAACCCGACTGCAAACAGGAGGAGAACCAGAAGGTAAATCAGAAAACGCTGGACAATGTCCTTAAATCTGATTGGCTGAGCCATGTGTCCAGCCGTGACATTATTAACAATAACACACACCTCTGAGCACTTTACATTCGTTAAAGTCATAAAATACAGAGTAATGTAAACAGCGAGCCGATTCCTGATGAGCACCAAACCTGCTGCGGCTGTTGTTTATAAAGTGTGTTCTGTAATATGGCCACTAGATGGCATTTCTTGATCGTTAGAAAAAACGGTATCCTGCCACTTATCAGAAAATGTTGGACACTGTTTGCAAGATTTGCTTTCATGAAAGTTTTTAGTGATTTCGATGGACAGAGCTGAAGCCAAATTTAGTTTCTGGTATGATCATGCCACATCGGCGTTTTGAGGTCTAAAGAAGGGTATCCATGTTTCAAGATGTAATAGAAGAGTATCAGCATTTTGAAGAGGTGTTTACATGAGCTTCACCAACAACAAAGGTTCGTTACCCCCTGCAGATGGAGCCACCTGCAAAATCTCTGCAGCCCATATCTACATGCTCTACGTGAAAGCGTTAGAGTTACCCATCCAGTCGCGGTTCAGTATTCAGGGAATTTTCTGTAAAACGTAACTGCAAATTTGCCTATTTTCAATTTTTTTTTTTTTTGCGACACGCATTTTTGTGTTTGGTGTTTGAACTATTAATTATTTTTTTATTAATGAGGTAGTTCTGATCCTTAAATCTGATTGACTGAGCCATGTGTCCAGCCGTGACATTATTACCAATAACAAACACCTCCGAGCACCTCACATTCATTAAAGTCATAAAATACAGAGTAATGTAAACAGCGAGCCGATTCCTGATGAGCACCAAACCTGCTGCGGCTGTTGTTTATAAAGTGTGTTCTGGAATATGGCCACTAGATGGCATTTCTTGATCGTTAGAAAAAGACGGTATCCTGAACGGTATCTTGAAAGTTTTCAGTGATTTCGATGGACAGAGCTGAAGCCAAATTTAGTTTCTGGTATGATCATGCCACATCGGCGTTTTGAGGTCTAAAGAAGGGTATCCATGTTTTAAGACCTAAAGCACAGTATCAGCATTTTGAAGAGGTCTGATGGAGAGTATCTGTTTTTACAGGAGCTTCACCCACGACAATGTTACACCCTGCAGATGGGGCCACCTGAAAAATCACTGCAGCCCATATCTACATGCTCCTAAAATATTCTCCTCTCAGTGCTTGGGATCCCCAGTTCGAATTCCAATCTGGGTGGAGTTTCCATGTTCTCCCCGTGTCGCCGTGGGTTTCCTCAGGGGTCTCCGGTTTCCTCCCACAGTCCAAAAACATGTATCAAGGTCAATTGAATTCTCCGAATTGCCCCATATAGAGTGTGTTTGTGTGAGTGAGTGAGTGTGTGCCCAGTGATAGATTGGCGGCCTGTCCTGGGTGTATCTGCCCAGCCCCTGAAACGTTCTCCTCTGGATGGGCATGGGGAACCCCCCGTAACCCTAGTAATAATGGATAAAAGGAAAAATACCCACTTCCTCCTTGTTTGTTTCTAAAAGCCCATGTTAATTAAAGGCTAAAACAGCGTTGTTGGCGCCACACTTGGTTTATGGGCCACATTTCGGCCCCATGAGGTCAGCTCCAAATACATTAAATACACCCAAAAGTGTTTACTTACACACTATCCACTTCTCCATCGTGTCTAAGGACAGATATTCACAAGGCATCTAGAATATAAAGTAAAGTTTTTGTTACAATAACAAACAACGAATAATATCAAGACCCTCCTGATTCACCTGAGCTCCTAACTGCATTTTTTTCAAGAAAGCTTACAAAATATATTCAAAATAGATTTCAGTTTGGATTTTTCGGATTAAATCAAAGAAATTAGGAATTTTCAGAGCATCATTCTCTACAAAAGGACGTTGTGTGATCGAGCTTACAGTATCAGACTGAGCCGGGTTCAGCATGGTGCTGGGTGCACTGATCAGACTCAGGAGCTGAGCGTTCCTCCACTGGTCTGCAGAGAGGTTTCGGCGAGGATAAACCATCTGCAGAGAGATCAGTGCGTCTGACAGAGACTGCAGAGCAAAAAGAGACGGGGGTTGAGAATCAGCATATGCTCACCATACTGTACACCAGGGGTCACCAACAGTGAGACACTGAGAGCTACTCTACAAGCTACTGAGTGACGTGAGAAGCTTAAGCTTTATTCACACATTTGTAGGTCTGTAAAGTTTGATATTCCATATTCAGCAGATCTTTACATTTTAAAGCTGCTCTTACCGTCTTTACTTTCTGTAAAGATGGACTTTGTAGTTCTCCAATTCCAGACTGTAGTCCATCTGTGTGTGTTCTACAGTACATACTGTGTACATCCCCTTTACTCTGTTCTAATGCTCAGAACCCCAATAGAACCACCACAGAGCAGGGGTTATTTGGTGGGTGCATTATTCCTATCCCAGCAGTGTCACTGAGGTGTTTAAATGAAACTCCAGCAGCACTGCTGCACTAAAACCCCCTCACCACATCAGTGTCACTGCAGAACTGACAATAAACAATCCACCACCCAAACTACACCTGTTCTGTGATGATCCTGACCAACAGAGAACCAACAGGGGACTAACAACAACAAGAACACAGATGGACTACAGTCTGTAATTGTAAAACTACAAAGTCCATCTGTATGATAAGTGTAAGAAATAGAGAATAGAGCAAGAAGGGGGCGTGTCCAAATTTTTGACCGGTACTGTAGATGCATTTTGAAGTCTCATTAGTACACACTGTAGTCTACAGTACATACTGTGTACATCCCCTTTACTCTGTTCTAATGGTCAGAACCCCAATAGCACCACCACAGAGCAGGGATTATTTGGTGGGTGCATTATTCCTATCCCATCAGTGTCACTGAGGTGTTTAAATGAAACTCCAGCAGCACTGCTGCACTAAAACCCCAACAACATGAAGTGACACTGTACCTTTCCATGAGGGACGAACTCCTCCATCATCTTCTTCAGAGGATTCTCATAGTCCACGATCATCTGTCCCAACCGGGGATATTCACGATCACTAAGAATACAACAGAACCTCTTTAAGTTAGGAAAGTAGATCGGGATTTGAAATATTAACTACACAAATAAAAGAACAATCATTATAACGCGCAGCATATGAGACACACATATCCGGGGTGTGTTGTGTGCGCAGCAGAAATCATGTTTTACTGACCGTGAGGGTTAAAAATAAAAAATACAGTCAATAACCATCCAGTTGCGATTCAGTATTCAGGGAATTTTTTGTGGAATGTAACTCAAATTTTTTATTTATTCTTAAAAATATTTTTCATTTTATTTTAGTGACTGAATATTTTTTTTATTTGGTGTTTGAAATAATAAAAAATGTTTTATTAAATCAGGTACCGTATTTTCCGGACCATAAGGCACCGTACTATAAGGCGCAGTCTGAATTACAGACTCTATTTCTGTACGGTACTTATTCTGTACGGCACCGTATTATAAGGCACTTGCTAAAACATACGATCTACAAGAAAAGTAAAGGATGCAAAACAGTGATTTATAGTTGAAGTTTATTCTACTTCTTGACAAAACACACATTATTTTTAATCACTCTTCTCCCACAAATCCATCAAAGTCCTGAATTAAAAAGCTGTTTCACTATCGAGCACTCCGGGTTTCCCCTCATCAATGTCTGAGTCCGTCTCGTCACCAGGCGGCTGTTCAGCAATGATGCCGGCTTTAGTGAAAGCTCTGACAACGGTCACAGCAGAAAGCTTAGTCCAGGCATCCACAATCCATTCACAGACGGTGGTGTAACTCACCCGCCGCTACCTCTGAGTTTTAGTAAACGTGTGTTCGCCGTCTATCATCCATCGCTCCCACGCCGCCCGCAACTTTACTTTAAACGCCCTGTTTACACCAATGTCCAGCGGTCGGAGTTCTTTATTTAATCCTCCCGGAATGACGGCGAGCTCCGAATTCATTTTCTTCACAACAATACTTTTATAGATTTTGGAACTCAGTACACGTATAAGGTCTACCGGATTATAAGGCGCACGTCCGATTTCTGGGAAAATTTTAGGCTTTTAGGTGTATATAGGTGTATTTAGGTGCTTATAGTCCAGAAAATACGGTAGTTCTGGTTCTTAAATCTGATTGGCTGAGTCGTTTGTCCAGCCGTGACATTATTGACAATAATACACACCTCTGAGCAATTCACTTTCATTTAAGTCATAAAATACAGATAAATATAAACAGAGTGTCGATTTCTGATGAGCACTAAACCTGCTGCGGCTGTTGTTTATAAACTGTATTTTCTAATTTGGCCACTACATGGCAGTTTTTGATTGTTAGAGAAACCAGTAACCTGTCACTCAGCAATTAGCGTTCACTTTACAAATAAGACCAGATCACATCACAGAAGTCCAGTTTATTTATTTATTTTTTTTGTTTTTAATAAACACATTTATTAATTAAATTTATTAAACATATACATTGCCTTGTTTTTGTTTTTATAGTAAGTTCGTAATCAATTATTATAAAAGCAATAAGACACTCGAGGTTGTGTATTACTGTGAATAACTGCTACACTTGGGGCCTAATAACACCGTCCCATGATTTATTTACAATAATGCACATCTCGAGTGTCCATCCATCCATTATCTTCCGCTTAATTCTATATTAGGGTGGGGGGATCCTCATGCCTATCCAGGGGAGAACGTTTCGGGCGCTGGGCAGATACACCCAGGACAGGGCGCCAATCTACGCTGGGCACACACTCACTCACACAGACAAACACTCTAAATGGGGCAATTTGGAGAACTCAAGTGACTTGATCCATGTTTTTGGACTGTGGGAGGAAACCCACATGGAAACTCCACCCAGATGGGGATTCGAACCGGGAATCCCTAGCGGTGTGAGGCGAACCTGCTAACCACTACCAGGATTCCCGAACCGGGAATCAAACGTGGGACCTTAGGGTTTCAAGGTTGGTTTTCTAACCATAAGCCTACGACTGCATTTTTTGTAGGCCTTTTAATATTCCTCACCTTGCTCCGTGTGTCATCTCGTGTGCGTAGTTGTAGAGGCCGATGATAGCTTTACGTTCTTCGATTCGAGACAGCAGCATCATTAATGTAGTGTAGGTCACGACCAAATCAAGGTAGTTCTTCGTCAGGTCAAAATTTACAGTCTGGAGAAAAATGATATCTGGAATTAACACACAACTCAAGATATAGTATGGTACATTTTTTCTCTACGGGTCAACTTACGATATCAAAGAAAACTTGGCAAGCATCGATAGTGTTCAGCAGTTCACACACATGGTCCTGGAAAAGAAGTGAGGAGAAAACCATGAGCGCCCCTAAATGCAGCGCGAAGGACTAAAACGAGGACGGGCGAGAATTGCCTACCTTAAATTCCATAACATCCACGAAGGTGAAGTAATACAGTGCAAGATTCTTTAGGATTTCAGACTTTTCTTTTTGGAGTTGAGCAAGCTGTTGCTGTAAATCAAACGCAAATAAAACGTCACAGGAACGCAGAGATTCAAAGACCACAGAATGACCCTACAGCAAGGTTCTCAATGTGCAGCTCACGTTTACATCTCCATAAAGCATGCAACCCCTGAGGCTGATGACGTCACAACTCTTACATGAGGTCATTTGGAAGACCTTTTAATTCAATGCGACTCATAGGTCAACCTGATGGTTGGGGTCAGAGTACAGGGTCAGCCATGATACAGCCCCCTGGGGCAATAAGGGTTGAAGAATGACCCTACGGCAAGGTTCTCAATGTGTAGCTAATGATAACATTACCATAAAACATGCAATCCATAAGGAAAATGACATCACAACCCTTATAGAAAGTCATTTAGAAGACTTATCCAAAGCGATTAACAAGTGTACCAACCAGAAAGTTGGGGTCTGAGTACAGGGTCAGTCATGATACAACCCCCTGGGGCAATAAGGGTTGAAGAATGACCCTACAGCAAGGTTCTCAACATGTAGCTAACGTTAACATCATAAAACATGCAATCCAAAAGGCTAATGACATCACAACCTTTAAATGAAATCATTTAGAAGACTCATCCAAAGGGATTCACAAGTGTACCAATGGGATAGTTGGGGTCAGAGTACAGGGTCAGCCATGACACAGCCCCCTGGAGCAACAAAGGTTAAATAATGACCCTACAGCAGTGTTCTCAATGTGCAGATCATGTTTACATCCCCATAAGGCATGCAACCTGTAAGGCTGATGACATCACAACTCTTACATGAGGTCAATTAGCGGACGCGAATTACAAGGGCAGTAACCTGATGGTTGGGGTCAGATTACAGGGTCAGCCATGATACAACCCTTGGAGTAATGAGGTTAAGGGAATAACCCCACAGCAATGATCTCATTGTGTAGTTAAAGGCTGATGACATCATATCCCTTACACGATGTCATAAAGAAGACTTTTATCCAAAGCGAGGCACAAGAGTACCAACTTAAAGGTTGGGTAAGAGTACAGGGTCAGTCTTAATACAGCCCCCTGGAGCAATGAGGGTTAAAGAATGACTCTACAGCATTGTTGTCAATGTGTAGCTCATGTTTACATCACCATAAGCATGCAACCCCTAAAACTGATGACATCACAACGGATTCATATAGTCATTTAGCAGACGCTTTCATCCAAAGCGACTCACAGGTGTACCAACCTAATGGTTGGGGCAGAGTACAAGGTAAGCCATGTTGCAGCATCCCTGGAGGACCTAAGGGTTTGGCACAAGGGTCCACATGAGTAGGGTACAACCTTCAGACTGTTACTCCAACACTTACCCAGAGGTCATTTAATGAGAATTCAGTAGGGTCCAGTTAAGAGGTCATTGCTAGGCCATGGTCCAGACGTCATTCATTCATTCATATTAGGGTCGCGGTGAAGTTCCCCATGCCCATCCAGGGAAGAACGTTTCGGACGCTGGGCAGATACACCCAGGACAGGGCGCCAATCTATCGCTGGGTACACACTCATACAGACACGCACACATACACACACTACATGGGGCAATTTGGAGAACTTAATTGACTTTATCCATGTCTTTGGACTGTGGGAGGAAACCGGAGAACCCGGAGGAAACCCACGCAGACACGGGGAGAACATAGAAACTCCACCCAGATGGGGATTTGAACCGGGAATGCCTAGTGGCGGACGTGCTAACCACTAAGCCCTCCAGACGTTATAATTTCATCTTATTTATGATTTAGTGCCATATCCTGTATACTGAATTAGGTGATTAGTTTATATCAACAACTGAAAGACAAATTACAAAATATCAGCCGCTACACATCCATATGTTTATATTGATCCATCTATTGCTAGTTATTTGAGATGAGAGCCATTTATAAAAGGTAGCTCTGGATACAGTAGCATTTTAAGAGTGTAGTAGCTCAGTGGTTATGGTGTTGGGTTGTCAACCTGAAGGTTGCGGGATCAAATCTCAAGTTCACCGAAGTTACCAATGTGGCCCCCCCTGAGTGAGACCCTTAACCCTCATTGCTCCAGGGTGCTGTATCAACCCTGTGTTCTGACCCCAACCAAGTTTGGATATTTGGAAGTCGCTTTGGATAAAAGCATCTGCTAAAATGACCAAACGTAACTCTGTTGGAACCTTGCTGTAATTGTCGGTGTGTATAAAGACACATTTGTGTCCTATACATTCACACATTTACTAAAGATCCATATCAAAGTCCATATTACAATATTAGGCTGTCAGTATGACACTTACACACATGAGCCTGACAAAATATTTTAGTGTTTTACAGTACCAAACAAAAGTTTAGCCACGCCCCCTTTTTTGCTCTACTTATTGTCCATGTTCTCAGTTCCACTTTCTGTGAAGATGGACTTTGTAGTTCTTTGCAGGTCTCCAATTCCAGCTGCTCTAAAGCTGCTCTTACCGTCTTTACTTTCTGTAAAGATGGACTTTGTAGTTCTCCAATTCCAGACTGTAGTCCATCTGTGTGTGTTCTACAGTACATACTGTGTACGTCCCCTTTACTCTGTTCTAATGGTCAGAATCCCAATAGAACCACCACAGAGCAGGGATTATTAGGTGGGTCATTATTCCTATCCCAGCAGTGTCACTGAGGTTTTTAAATGAAACTACAGCAGCACTGCTGCACTAAAACCCCCTCACCACATCAGTGTCACTGCAGAACTGACAATAAACAATCCACCACCCAAACTACACCTGTTCTGTGATGATCCTGACCAACAGAGAACAGAGAACCAACAGGGGACTAACAACAACAAGAACACAGATGGACTACAGACTGTAATTGGAACTGTAAGGTGGTGTGTATTACTTTTGACTAGTACTATATATATATATATATATATATATATATATATATATATATATATATATATATATATATATATATATATATATATAGTACAAGGACAAAGAATGAGATAAGAGTCATCATAGATAAGTTCAGATTGTTTTGGTTTCTGTGATTTCTCTCGGACTTAAATCTGAGCATTGTGGTTATTTTCTGGACATCCACACAAACTGTAAACGGCGCGGCATTAGAAACAATAAATGCATGAAGGCAAGTATTAAACCATGCAGCGAGCCCAAGAAACCTCAGAACATACAGAACTGTGTAAACATTAAGGATCATATTCACACTGCAGATAAAATGCCAGAAAGTCCAGGTAATTATAAACATTAAGTTCAGAATCTGAAGCGAGGTGGTATAAACACAGGACAGGCTGGCCTGAGGTTTCTGTGGTCAGACAGATGCACACACGAGCCAATCAGAATAAAGTTAAGACTACATCCAAATATGAGTTAGAGCTAAACAAAACGAATGAGCTTCAAACTTACCAAAAGAACAATCCAGAAAACAGTCATGTTAATCATGCAAAAAAAAACACAGACAGACACACACACACACACACAGACACAGACACACACACCCAACAAAAGAGACATATGAACCAATGTGCACTGAAACTCAAAAATAGTTGATTAAGAAGCAGCTTGACATCTCTCACAGGAGCTCTAGAACATCTTACACAATGAAAACAAGAGCGGCACAAAAGCCAAACGAGCAGCATCTGAAAAACACAACACACTTTAAAACAAGAGCGGTGACATGTTAATAAAACGGCGACGCACAACAGACAAAACTGCATTAATGCAGCAACACAAACAAGCAACAACACTGGAATTAAACACATTGCTTAAACACTTTCAAATGTTTTTTAACTCTAATGGATATGAAGTTATAATCATCAAATAATTCCATAAAGATTCTATAACTCGTAAAAGTAAACTGATCACAGCAGTTCATGGCTACAATAACAATTCATTCAGTTTACTGACATTACATTACACTAAATCAGGGGTGCCCAGTACGTCGATCGCGGGGGTGTCAGGTAGATCGTGATGGAGGTATAAAAAAAAAATTAAATTAAATTAAATTAAATTAAAAAAAAGTGCTCATCAGCGCTTATCGCGTATCAGCGCTTTTTTACAACACAGTATCAGAAGCACTTATAAGCACACACACACACACACACACACACACACACACACACACACACAAAAAAAACGTGATTCATTCTGAATCTATTCCAGTCTAAGCGAGCAGTCTGCCCCTCCCCCCGTCTCTCTTTAACTGTCCCCAAAACCCGGTGCCTAAATCCGAAGCACTGCCTCGCAAATCATCTACATTAGATGGTTTCTGTTTGTGTTTTTGCACTTTATTTGACTGACAAGTTGAGTAAAGGACTTAAACATACCACTTTCATTTAGAGTGGATTAATATATTTTTTTTACAATGTCGAACTCAAAATGCATTTGATTGAATTAATGTTCCTGTTCTGTTTGGGGAAATGCAGGTCACAGTATTGTACTGCATTATTATAGTATTACAGTATTGAATACAGTGTTGTTAACACATTGTGTTTTAAATACAGTATTGTTTTACATTTGGGCTGTATACTGTGTGTTTGCTCGTTTGGGTGTACTAACACCAAGTTTACTCCGTGCTATTTGCTGGAATGTATTTAATAAAAGAGCAATTCTAACAGATTCGACAATGATGTGTGTAAACAGGGTTCAATATAAAAGCCTAAAAATATAGGTTAACCCTGGTAGATCTCGATGGCTTGTCTAATTGAATAAAAATTTCAGACCAGAAAAATTGTGGGCACCCCTGCTCTAAACCTACTAATCTGAATAAAACTTTGAGTTTATTGAGAAGGGTGTGTGTGTATGTATGTATATACAGTATATATATATATATATATATATATATATATATATATATATTCATTCATTCATTATCTTCCGCTTTATCCTCTATTAGGGTCACGGTGGGGTTCCCCATGCTCATCCAGGGGAGAACGTTTCGGGCGCTGGGCAGATACACCCAAGACAGGTCAATCCATCAATGGGCACACACTCACTCACACAGACACACTCTATATGGGGCAATTTGGAGAATTCTATTGACTTGAACCATGTTTTTGTCCTGTGGGAGGAAACCGGAGAACCCGGAGGAAACCCACGCAGACACAGGGAGAACATGGAAACTCCACCCAGATGGGGATTCGAACCGGGAATCCCTAGCGCTGAGAGGAGAACATGCTAACCACTAAGCCACTATATACACACACACACACACATTTCATTTATTAGGGGTGTATCAGTATGTTAGGTTCTGCGTGAACCCATACACAGAACACGCAGGATACAAAATTACAGAATTTGCGGAGACTAAAAAACAAAGCAGAACTGAAATTAAGAGAGAAGTTCCAAGTCTACACCTGAGCCGATATGCAAGTTGCACCTTAGCTGTAAACCCCTCCAAGCATGCCATCCTCAGAGGGGTTTACAAGTGTAGCTGAGCTTAGAGGCGGAGCATGGACCGCGAGTGCCATTTAAATGAACTGTGTGGGAGGAGTTTGGGTCTCTGTGATTGACAGCAGCACTGGAGCAGAGTGGGTCAAACACGGACGGTTTATCGGCGTTGTGAGGTATATTTTTGTAAACATTTATATGCTAACGCTTACTCAGCAGAAACTTCCACATCGATAACCAGAGCTCATAATGTCCACTATGAGTTAACGTGTGGGCGCTTAATCCTCCGAGACACACACACACACACATAAATATGTAACACACACACACATATATGTGTGTGTGTGTGTATGTACAGACACAAGGCTCTGTGAACAGCCAGAGCCCCTTCAGCAACGGATTTTTGTTCCTTGTCCTCCTTGTGCAAGGCATCAATGGACGTCTTTTGGACAACTGTCAAGTCAGCACTCATCTCCATGAATGTGTAGCCTACAGAACGAGACTGAAAAACTATTTAAAGGCCTTAGCAGGTGTTTTGAGTTAGTGTCCTACCAGGTGTCTTCAAAAGATCATCAAAATAATATTTTTTTTTATTAAATACATTAGAGATATCAGTCTGTGTGTAATAAACAAATTTATTACATTTTCACTTCTTGAATGAAATTACTAAATTATATCAACTTTTCCATGACATTCTAATTTAATGAACGGCACCTGTATATATATATATATATATATATATATATATATATATATATATATATATATATATATATATATAAAATAAAAATCCTATATATAAAAGCATATATAAATACAGAAGCATAAAAATATAAAGAAAAATAGCAAAGTGTCCAGAAACCTGTTAACATAACGTTAATGGTTGAACAGATACTGTATAATAAAGACTCCATATTCTTCATGTACTGATATACAAGCAATAAACATACAAATAGGAATTTGGTATGTTCACCGTGTAAAACAATTTTTGGATTTAGGATAAATTCTTTAGTTACAGTGACAGTTAAGTGTGAACATGAAGGTATTCAACTTTAAATGTCATGAAACAAACAGAGTACCAATGCAACGGCATTGACCTGAGGTCTGTTGGAATGTCTGTGTGTGTCACACCCACATTCCTTTTTTTTTTGCCACAGGTGCAGTTTAAACTGTAGCAGGGTATTATTACATAAAGTTTGGAGGGGCTTCACACATTTTCATCCACAGCAAGTCATTTGGAATTCACTGTAACAGTGAGACATAAGGTACATGTGTGAATTTAAGGTTGTAGATGTGGGTGTTAAGTAAGATGTATCGTTTTAGCATCACAGCAATGTAGGTGTTTGGGGCGAATGAAACAGCCTGCCATAACCTGCACCACTGAGGAATTAACTGGTTAGTACACTGGCTCTGAAAACGAGGTCAAAAAATAAACTAAAGAGACGAAATTAATGGGACACGACAAAGGCAAGCAAAACCTTCCTGGTATCTGTGATGTAAAACATTGTGAGGTAAAACCTTGAGAGGACCATGAATCAGGGGAACCACGGGGGTCTCACTTACCTTCAGTTGTGGGGAAAAGATGCGTTTCCATATTTAACATTTGTTCAAATGTCTTCAAACATCTAAACCTCATTACAAACATCTGACTCTAACAGAAATATAAATACTCTCAGGCTGCAGTTTGTACCTGGTGTGATGGTTGACTCAACCAGCTACTTACTCTCTGACTAAACCCGTTTCAACATCACAACCAAGAGAAATAATCCTGAAGGTGCAGCATGTTACAACTGACCACAGGCACCAAACCCAGTCTGGCTCAATCTGTAATGACCTACAGATATACAGCAATGTGCTGCAGAAGACTGATCTTACAACTTCCACACATCATGTTATACAATCATCATATCAGACTGGATGTTTAAAGACAGATAGCAGGACGTTATCTTTACCAAGTCTTTACATTATACATCTGAATTAAATCCAGTTTAAAAACTAGTCTGAGTTTCATCAGGAGAACATTCGGTCTCCTCCAAAATGCAGCACGGAGCACCAATGGAGGTCAATCCTGCAAGCTCTTCACTCTGTTGCCATCAGGACGGCGTTTTCGTGTCCTGAAGGCAAACACAGAGAGGATGAGGAGGAGCTTCTTCCCAACGGCGATTCGGACCCTGAACCAGGACTAAACGGACATAATCCCACCCACAACACTTGCATGTCTAAAATAACTTGTTACCCTGCACTGCAAAATTTGCACAAAAGCACAAGCTACTTTTATAATTCCATTTGCACAGTGTATATACAGAGTTCATTTTTATTTTTTTATTCTGTTTTTCTTATCCTTTACAAATTCATTCATTATCTCCCGCTATATTAGGGTCGCGGTGGGGTTCCCCATGCCCATCCAGGGGAGAACATCTCGGGCGCTGGGCAGATAGACCCAGGACAGGGCGCCAATCCATCGCTGGGCACACACTCACTCACACAGACACACTCTAAACGGGGCAATTTTGAGAATTCAATTAACTTGATCCATGTTTTTGGACTGTGGGAGGAAACCGGAGAACCCGGAGGAAACCCACGCAGACACGGGAAGAACATGGAAACTCCACCCAGATGGGGATTCGAACCGGGA
>JAFMOD010001075.1:72373-127596 GCA_019802435.1 Corydoras maculifer | reverse complement strand
CATCTCGGGCGCTGGGCAGATAGACCCAGGACAGGGCGCCAATCCATCGCTGGGCACACACTCACTCACACAGACACACTCTAAACGGGGCAATTTTGAGAATTCAATTAACTTGATCCATGTTTTTGGACTGTGGGAGGAAACCGGAGAACCCGGAGGAAACCCACGCAGACACGGGAAGAACATGGAAACTCCACCCAGATGGGGATTCGAACCGGGAATCCCTAGCGCTGAGAGGCGAATGTGCTAACCACTAAGCCACCGTGCCTCCCCTTTACAAATTAACAAATTTAACTTTCTGTGGAAAGGTAAGGTAAGAATTTCACTGCTGGCTGTACCATGTATATCTACGTATATGACAAATAAATCTGATTCCTGATTCCTACCTGCAGCCATCAAACTCTACAACTCGATGTATACATTAGAACTTGTGTGCATCAATATAATTAAAAGTGTGCAATACTTTTTTCAGTGCGATATTTCACATCATTACACTCTAGGTTTCAGTGATGAAGTGATCCACTTTGCCTACTGTATTTACACACAAAGGAACTAGGCCTCTACATTTAACTCATCCGTGCAGAACACACACACACATTGAGGGAAGTGAGCACACATGTCCGGAGTGGTGGGCAGCCCTGGGTAAAGCACTTGGAGTTAGGTGACTTGCCCAAGGGCAGTTCAGACATAGTATTTGGTGGGCCTGGGAATCAAACCAGGAACCTTTAAAGTTGCAAGGCTGGTTCCTTAACCACAAGATTACACCCGTCCTAAATCTGGACGGTCCAACTCACGAGCCTTCTACCAGTAAGATGTAAGATCTTGGGCTTTTAAAGGTCAGATGTAGAATTTCTGACACTAGCTGCTCAAGGTACAAACATTAGGAGCAAAGCACTGTACACTGGGGGTTGGGTATAAGAAGGACCCAGAGGGACATATTTTTTTATCAAATATATTAAATATTAATATAATATAATTTGACTACAATACAGTTCATCAATGCGCTTATTATTATTATAATAATTATTACTAGTAGTATCTCAATACTTTATTTGTTTACTATAAGACTAAAACATAGGGTACCTCTAACTGCTGTAATTTACCCCCAGGGATTAATAAAGCATTATCCATACATTACTAGGGTCGCGGGGGGGTTCCCCATGTCCATCCGGGGGAGAACGTCTCAGACGCTGGGCAGATACACCCAGGATAGGAAGCCAATTTTTCGCTGGGCACACACTCACTCACACAGACACACTCCATATGGGGCAATTTGGAGAATTCAATTAACCTTGATCCATGTTTTTGGACTGTGGGAGGAAACCAGAGAACCCGGAGGAAACCCACGCGGACACGGGGAGAACATGGAAACTCCGCCCTGATTCAACCTGGGATTCGAAGCGGGAATCCCTAGCGCTCAGAGGCAAACGGGCTAACCACCCTAATAAAGCATTATGATTCTGATAAAAGCTCAGATGAGGTCACAAGCAGGAATCAAATCCAGGAGATGTTCTCGTTGTGAGGTGAAGGATCTACCATTCAACCACATGTCCAAACATGTCCACATGGAATGGAGGTCATGACGTACAGAGGAAGGAGATATCACCACATTATCCATATTTACCTGAACTGCACCTGGTGAAGCTAAACTTCTGATTTTCACGAACATACTGACATTAAGACAAACAAAATCACAGCCATCACGTCTGAAAAAGCCTTCGATTACGCCGAAGCACTTACGTTATTGTTGCGGGTTTCCACGGCGGGAAACTTTCTCACGATGAACTTCACCGCCGACTCCAGATTTTTGTCGATCAGGTAGGAGGGCTTTGCTTTGGGATCACCACAGGCCTGAGACAGAAAGAGGGGGTAATGTAAGTTATAAGAGTGATTCACTTATGTAACCACGACAACGGGCAAGTGACGAGTGAGACGATGGAGAGGGTAACAGGATGGGGATCGGGGAGAAAGGTGAAAATATAAAATAAGCGAGTGAGAAAAACAAACCATGTTAATGAGGAAAAGGAAGTGATTTAATGAATGGCAGTGAGGCAGTGTATACGACAGGAGGGTCATTTATTTCATCAAGGATATGTTGTTTTGCTGTCAATCTGAAGGTTGTGGGTTTAAATCCCAGGTCCACTGAAGTTATCAATGCTTGAGTTCTTAAACAGGCCCCTTTATCCTTATTACTCCAAAGTGATGTATCATAACTGACTGAAGCTGGGGCAACGCATCGACTACATCGACTGACATTTACGTTTATTCATTTAGCAGAGGCTTTTATCCAAAGCGACTTACAAATGAGAACATCACAAGTCAGAAGTTATAAAGAAAACCAGCTACACTGTAGAATCATCGAACCTGATCATTATATGATGCCCTTTTTTTTTTCTACAACAGGTATTTGTTAAAGAGATGCGTCTTCAGTAGTTTCTTAAAACTGCTCAGTGATTCTGTCTTACAGAAAGAGTTGGGAAGATGGTTCCACCATTTTGCAGTGGTGAACGCCACAGAGTGAGAATTAGCTCCTCGGTGAGGTGGAACCACCAGGCGGCAATCATCACTGGAGCGAAGTGAACGAGTCGGAGTGTATTGTGGAAATATAGAGTGAAGGTAGGAGGGGGAAGATCCAGAAATGGTTCTGTAGATCAGAGTCAGTGACTTGTACTGAATGCAGCAGCTACAGGAACCAATTGAGAGAAATGTATAGTGAAGTGACAGGAGTTCGCTTGGGACTTAATCGATTACAAAAATACGTCGACTCGCCTAACATGCATCCAAAAAATGACGGCACCCAACCGAAAAGATGGATTTATCTGGAACACAATTGGCATGCGAGCATCTAAAGTGTGGGAGCACTTACATTTAGTCATTTAGCAGACACCTTTATCCAAAGCGACTTACAAGGTGAGCACAGGGTTCATCACAACATCCCTGGAGCAATGAGGGTTAAGGGTCTTACTCAAGGACCCACATTGGTAACTTCAGTGGACCTGGGATTTGAACCCCCAACCTTCTGATTGACAGCCCAACACCCTAACCACTGAGCTACCACTCCCACAGCACTCCACACAGATACACAACAGCACGGTGCTCTGTCAGATTTACAGTGGAGACGGCTTTTCACAACAGCACAACTGATACACACGAGCGTGGATGCCGAGATGTCTGCGCAGCAAAACATCCTCAGCGACGTAGGTTCGGTTTACTTGTTTTTTTAAAAATTATCTTAGCATATTATTTTTAATACTTTAACACATTTAAAGTGTTTTCGTTATTAGTAGTGAATTACTAACTGCTTCATCGACCTGTGTTGATGCACGCAGCTTTTCGCTCATGTTTTCATATCGCATCCAGATCAATTTAAATTTATATAGTCAACAAAAAATATATAGTCAACATATAGTCAATAAAATGTCCGATTTTATTATACACGATGTTTGTAGAGTACAGTCAGCGCTTTTTTTTTTCTTTTTTTTTTTCCACCAACAACTGACTCATTACCTGGTGATTTAATTATTTAAAGTAAACTAATTGGGGGGGGGGGGAATTTACATTTTTATATTCAGTTTTTTTTAATAAGACATATCATTAACGGTAAAAGACTCATTTTAAAATATTCCACTATTTTTCCAACGTGCTTTATATTATACTTGGAGTATTGAATCTCTTGTGGCTGCGATTTTCTGTTTAATAAAGCTGTTAATGCGAAAGCATATTTGTATTTCCTTTTTGTACGTTTTTTTTTTTTATTTCGAACACAATCACATTAGATAGAGTAATAGTTTTTAGATTAATCGACTAATCAAGAAAAATTATCTAATCAAGAAAAATAATCCAGCGATGGATTGGCGCCCTGCCCAGCGCCCGAGACGTTCTCCCCTGGATGGGCATGGGGAACCCCACCGCAACCCCAATAGAGGATAAAGCGGGAGATAATGAATGAATGGTTACCAAACATCATAATATGGCATCTGATTTAGATTTAGTTTACGGTTATTTACTTATATAGCGCTTTGCACAATAGTGCATTGTCACCAAGCAGCTTTCCAACTTTATGGGTCATCACACTCTGTGAGATTCGGTCCACTTGTAAGGATCACTGATGATTACCAAATCAAAAATACAGAGCGAGGGAAAAAAAAATAATAAAAAAAAATGCACAATATTTGTTCAGGATTATGAGATAAAGCAAAATTATATTTTTAGTGAAGTTAGAAATACCAGGGACACAGATTATTATACATATGTGCAAACTATTCCAGCAGTATAGCCACGCCCCCTTTTTGCTCCACTTATTGTCCATGTTCTCAGTTCCACTTCCTGTAAAAGATGGACTTTGTAGTTCTATAGTTCCAGACTGTAGTCCATCTGTGTGTGTTCTACAGTACATACTGTGTACGTCCCCTTTACTCTGTTCTAATGGTCAGAACCCCAATAGAACCACCACAGAGCAGGGGTTATTTGGTGGGTGCATTATTCCTATCCCATCAGTGTCACTGAGGTGTTTAAATGAAACTACAGCAGCACTGCTGCACTAAAACACCCTCACCACATCAGTGTCACTGGAGAACTGACAATAAACAATCCACCACCCAAACTACACCTGTTCTGTGATGATCCTGACCAACAGAGAACAGAGAACCAACAGGGGACTAACAACAAGAATACAGATGAACTACAGTCTGGAATTGTAAATCCATCTATATGGTAAGTGGAGGAAATAGACGATGGAGCAAGAATACAATACAATTTTGACTTTACAAGTTAAAGGAAGCGTGACTATTAGGGTTCAGAAGTGGATTAAAGAATCAGATACAGAACCGGTGGAGTAGAACACAGGATTGTGTGTTAGAGAGAGTATTGAAAATGGAAGAGTGAGAGAGAAACAGAGTGTCGGTGTGCAGCAGGTCAAACAGTGATGAGGATCTCACAGGTGTTTGAGTGGTCGATTCATCACGGTCACTCGGTCAGCATCCCTGTGCACATGCACCTGGACCTTTGTGGGACGCAAACGAGTTAATGTGTCTAAAAGCACTCAGCCAAAACACCACAGGCCGTGTTCGCATGCACTCAGTAACTCCAAAACCCACTGCACGCTTAATTACCCAGTATAACGAAGGCTGACCCACTGTGCCTTATGACCCTTCAAGATTTAGTTAACTGAATGAACTCCCTTCAACCAACCTTCTGTTTACATTAAACACCACTTTGTCTTAAATCACGCCAACAAAAAACATCTACTGGACTCGTATTAATCCATCCTCACTAAAATACGTGTCAAAACATCCATTATCCTCCACTTTAGCCTCCATTAGGGTCACGGGGGGTGGGGGACCCCATGCCCATCCAAGGGAGAAGGTCTCGGGCGCTGGGCAAATACACCCAGGACAGGGCGCCAATCTATCACTGGGCACACACTCACACACCCAAACACACTCTATATGGGGCAATTTGGCCAACTCAATTGACTTGATCCATGCTTTTGGACTGTGGGAGGAAACCGGAGAACCTGGAGGAAACTCACGCGGACACGGGATGAACATGGAAACTCCACTCAGATGGGGATGCGACCCGGGAATCCCTAGTGCTGAGAGGCGAATGTGCTAACCACTAAGCCACCGTGTACAGACCAATAAAACAAAAATATGAAGGTTTACCTAAAGTGCCAGTAAAGTTTTCTTCATGTGGAGTTTTGGAGAACCTCAATTAAAGTCTATAATAATAATACTAATTTTGTGAATATTAGCGTTTATTTGGCTAAAGGTTGGGGTTCAAGCCCAAGTCCAACGTAAGCACTCAAGTAACTTATTGCATCAGGAGTGCTAGAACATGGGTGACCATGTGATCTGATCTCGGGATAAAGTCATAACAATGAAATAAAACATCACCTTCCATCCATCCATCCATTATCTTCCGCTTTATCCTATATTAGGGTCGCGTGGGGGGGGTTCTCCATGCCCATCCAGGGGAGAACGTCTCGGGCGCTGGGCAGATACACCCGGGACAGGGCGCCAATCTATCGCTGGGCACGTCACCTTTGTATTCCATCATAAAACTGTATTCCAATTATGATTTGGGCCGGAATACAGAGTCAGTCATGATACAGCATCCCTGGAGCAATAACAGTTAAGGGTCTTACACGGGTAACTTTAGTGGACCTGGGACTTGTACCCACAACCTTCAGCTTGATCAACACCCTAATCATCAAGTTCCCAGTTACTGTAATATACAGAAAATAGAATTGAAACAAAACTTGCATTATAAAATAGTTGCACATGAATTTATTTAAATTATTTCATGTATTCTGCAAGTATTTAAAAATAAAAGATATTTTTATGAATAGCTCATATACTTTTCTTGCTCTGTGGAAGGGCGTCTCACTTTCTGCCACTCAGTCCCTCATCAACCCTGCTTGGCCTTTCTGTCTTGGTGCTAAAAGGTGTTTTTTGGGCCCCAAACTGTGATTATTGAAGGACAGTCTGTTATTTATAGCACCCCTATATTAGCTTCATCTGTTTGTCTATGTGTCTGGTAAAAAGTAAATGCCATTTCACCCACTTCCCGTTATCCGATTAAGCTGAAACTTTGCACAATTGTTCATCGTCCATGACAACAAATTAATTAATTAAAAATCCAATTAATTAACTAATTAATGGCAATTCATTCATTTTGTTTTCTATGCATATATTGCCCATTTTCTACTAAATTGTATACTTCACAAGCAGAATTATTTTAGGATAAAGTCATTTAACATGATATGGGGTGGTTTTTTAAACATTTACATTACATTTGGTCATTTATTGGACGCTTTTATCCAAAGCAACTTACAAGGTGAAAACAGAGTTCATCACAACATCCCTGGAGCAATGAGGGTTAAGGTTCTTGCTCAAGGACCCACATTGGTAACTTCCGTAGACCTGGGATTTGAACCCCCAACCTTCAGATTGATAGCCCAACGCCCTAACCACTGAGCTACTGCGCCCTGCATATTGTTTTTTTGTTTAAAATCAGCTATTCTCAAGTTAAAGTAGTTTATTTATATAGCACCTTTTATTACAGTACATAGTCACAAAGCAGCTTTACAGTATATTATACAGTTATTAGCCTTTGAACCCCAAAAAACAAGCCGAAGTGACAGTGGCAAGACAAAACTCCCTGTTATGTTGTTAATTTAAGAAAGAAACCTTGGAAGGAACAAGACTCAGTAGGGGCCTCATCCTTGAGCGGCCGGGTAGCCTCTATTCTCCTAATGCATCACATCTTTCTACCCACGTCTAACTCATAGTCGCAGTGCCAATTATTGCCGTGGCTCCCTCGCTCTCTGTCTATGGAGAGTGAGAAACGATCTATTGATGATCTGTATGTCCTGGATATATGGGATATGCGGTGGAATCGACAATACAGTATCCATGTATGTGTTCATGTGAAGCCGGATTGGCTGTGATGTCAGAATATGATGCAAAGAAGTGGATTACATACAAAACATCATGTCACCTCGGTTTTCTAAAAGCGCTTTTGGATTTCTCCTCTTGAATTAAGGTGCACTGATTAACACGTTTATTAGCACATGCTTTATAAACAAAAAAAAAAACAAAAAAAAAAGATGGTGCAAATTGTCAGTAAACAAATCCAACTGAAAGGTGAAGAAATGATGGATGGATGAACAGATACATGTACAAAAAAGCAGAATTAAAACAATAGAACAAATAAAAGGAAGACGGCCCTCAGACTGGGGTGCAGTTGGGGACTAGAGGGCTGTGTGTGACGCATACATGAGGAGGAGAGGAAGATGAGGAATGAGGCTGGTAGAAAAGCAGGGGAAAGGGGAGACGGAAGGAGCAAGGGAACGAAATTTTGGGGGGTTGGGAAGGTGGAAAAGCTGTGCAAACCTTCCAAACTTGTCCTTGCTGGGGGGAAGCATTGTAACAGAAAACAGAGAAAATTACACAATAAAAACACAGAAACGTTTCCAAATTGTCTACCATGCACATCCACTGCAAAACTGATCAGCTCTGGGAAGCAAACGAGTGTCTGTCTGGATCGAGATTAAGCCACCGCTCTCGCTTTGATTTAGGTTGAATTAATGACGCCATGCAACGAACGGAAAGTGAGAGTGTCAAACTGAGACCGGTGCAATTTGGAAAATAAAAACCTACGAAGCGAAAAGAGAACTCAAATAAATAAAATAAATAAAAACATGTGGGTTATGAAAACGAAGAGATGATTTAAATTAGGACTGAAGGATGTCATGACAAACTGAGAACCTCGAAGCTAGAAGTTAGCGCTGATAATACATCGCAGCATGTTTGTGTTAAAAGCAGCAAAACAAATTTGCAAAATTAAGCGTGGTTTATTAAGTTATTTAAACCTTTAACAGCTGAAAATAAAAAAATAACTCATTTTAAAATTGAGGCCTGCAACACACTCACAAAATGCTGGGACATACGTGTTTATCAATAGGTCACATGAGCTTTACTGTTAATTAATTGACAACAGAATACAGTGGAACCTCTTTATTCATTGCTAATCTAGCCGTAAAACAATTGGTGAAATCCAAAATCGAGGTCAAATGGTAATAGGAGTCTTAAAAACTGAGGCACCCATTACCATTTTAATCAATGTAGATCTGCCACTAACGGCTATTTATTCATCGATTCGACTATAGACTAATTTATCGATTAATCGACCAGATTTGATGTCACACGCATTGAGGAAAAGTATTTCATTCATTCAGTATATTCAGCATTAATGACTTCGACTTCATCGACCAATCATGACAATGTTAATCCAATGAACTCATTCATTCATCCATCCATCCATCCATCATCTCCCACTTTATCCTCTATTAGGGTCGCGGTGGGGTTCCCAAAGCCCATCCAAAAGAGAACATTTCTGGCCCTGGGCAGATAGATCCAGGACAGGGCACCAATCTATCGCTGGGCACACACTCACTCACACAGACAGACTCTATATGGGGAAATTTGGAGAATTCAATTGATCTTGATCCATGCTTTAGGACTGTGGGAAACCGGAGAACCCAGAGGAAACCCACGCGGACACGGGGAGAACATGAAAACTCCACCCAGATTGGGATTCGTGCCGCGAACTACATGTTTTATAAAAGTAAATACAAGCCGATTTTAACTCACTGTAAAAGAATAATGCAGTAAACAAAAAAAAACATTAACCAGCCTCATTAAATAAATTCATCCATCCATCCATTATCTTCCACTTTATCCTCTATTAGGGTCGCGGGGGGTTCCCCATGCCCATCCAGGGGAGAAGGTTTTGGGCGCTGGGCAGATAGACCCAGTACAGGGCGCCAATCCATCGCTGGGCACACACTCACTCACACAGACATGCACGCGTACACACTCTTTATGGGGCAATTTGGAGAACTCAACTGACCTTGATCCATGTTTTTGTAATGTGGGAGGAAACCGGAGAACCCGGAGGAAACCCATGCGGACACGGGGAGAACATGGAAACTCCACCCAGATGGGGATTCGAACCGGGAATCCCTAGCGCTGAGAGGCGAACATGCTAACCACTAAGCCACCCATTAGCCCATTAAATAAATTATCAGTATAATTTCATCTTTTTACTTATTTAGTGGAATTTCAGACACGATTTGTTTGCCATTTTTAGCCGAATAATTTCAGGTAATGAATATTTGGTGCAATGGTTTATTATACAGAGTCTCAATGATGTTTACAAACACGCCGCACCCATCTGAGCCGAGAACACATTCATTTCTGAGATAAGAGTCCGTTTCCTGGAGCGTCTCATTTCCTGTAATCCACTGCCTGGTTTATCTGTGAACTCCACACGTCACTTTAATGTGTGGCATCTCCGTGTGCCGTGTAGAAGTCCTGGTGCTGTAGCAACAGATCCGCTGAGTGTGCAATCAGAGACCGCAGAGCTGATTCTACAACGTCACTAGAAATTTCATTTCAATTCAATTTCAGGGCAGCACAGTGGTTTAGTGTTTAGCACGTTCTCCTCTCAGCACTAGGGATTCTCTGTTCGAATCCCAATCTGGGTGGAGTTTCCATGTTCTCCCCGTGTCCGCGTGGGTTTCCTCCGGGTTCTCCGGTTTTCTCCCACAGTTCAAAAACATGGATCAAGTCAATTGAGTTCTCCAAATTGCCCCATATAATGTGTGTGTGTGAGTAAGTGTGTGCCCAGCGAAAATTGGCGCCCTGTCCTGGGGTCTGCCGTTCAGCCAAAGGCTATACATGCTGCCACCAGACCGAGGGGAACTATGCGAGGGTTACATGTGCCGCCGCTCGACCAAGGGTTTTGCTTCTTAAACAAGCTTAAATGCAATCCATGAGACTAAACTAAACTCAGGTAACTAAAACGTCATCATATTCGCTCTCTACTCTTCATGTTGTATAACAGAGGCCGTGTGAATTTCCAATCCACCAGAAAAACCAAGTAAAACCATTTCTCACTCATTTCCCATTCTAACCAGCACTCACCCCGTTAACCTTCAAATCTGTATATTCTGTATATTTGCCCCCACACACTATTCTACACTCCATACAGATGTCCTCGATTTCACAGCTGTCTATCTCCTAACACATCTGTCTATCTAACACATCTGTCTAAAAAACAAAAATAATGTTTCCCAAACACATATTTCATCTCGGTCAGGCCGGGAATTCCTTTTCGGTTCTCGCACCATAAAAATGCTTGTCACCGTTCCAACACGTCACAAGTAAACGGCAGAGGTTTTACCGAGCTGATGTAACGGCCTGCTTGTTGCTAAGCAACAAGGCATGCAGCATTCGAGTGAGGGCTCTGATGGACGAGCAGATTTAAACTGCAACACCATTGCAGGGATAAGTGTGAGGAGGATGTTTTTTGATGTCGGCCATTAAACCGATCAAAGGCCTTTAATTAAAAGTACAAGGGGGTCAAAGTTCTCTCACATTAGAACATTCTCTATATAAAAAAAAGACAATAACCAAATTTTATAGCAATAATGAGGTAGGGGCGGCACCTAAGCGGTGGCTTAGTGGTTGGCATGTTCTCCTCTCAACACTAGGGATTTCCCGTTCGACTCCCCATCAGGGTGGAGTTTCCATGTTCTCCCCGTGTCCACGTGGGTTTCCTCCGGGTTCTCCGGTTTCCTCCCACAGTCCAAAAACATGGATCAAGGTCAATTGAGTTCTCCAAATTGCCCCATATAGAGTGTTTGTGTGAGTGTGTGTCCAGTGATAGATTGGCGCCCTGCTCTGGGTGTATTTGCCCAGCGCCCGAAACGTTCTCCCCTGGATGGGCATGGGGAACCACCTGACAACCCTAATATAGGATAAAGCAGAAGATAATGGATGGATAATAAGGTAGAGCCTTAGAGTAAGTGTTTTACAGCCATTAACATCACGGCCGTGATGTGGTCATGAGGTCATAAGTGCTTTTATAAAATATAATTATTTATATTTATTTAATTGTAATTCCAGCACGGTGGCTTAGTGTTTAGCATGTTCTTCTCTCAGCGCTGTGGATCCAAATCTGGGTGGATTTTCCATGTCCTCCCTGTGTGTCTCCTTCAGTCCACAAACATGGATTAAATGAATGCTCTAAATTGATCCATATAGAGTCAGAGATGGCTGCAGTCAGACGATCTTATAAAAATCACAGCATGATGGAAAAACACCCTATTATCTGGCCACGCCCACTTTACCTTATTTACTGTTTAGCTTTGATTTGCGTACGCACCTTCCTAGTTAATACTACCATTATATTTATAGTCACGAATCCAATTCATACCCACAAAATAAGAAGCCAGTCCATTACAGAGCATCATGGGAAGGTACACACACACACTACTGTTACATGTGCATCAATCAGTTCCTGTCCACTCTAATGCTTATGAAAAAAGGCTGTCTAACATGTCAACTATAAATCTCCCACAGAAAAGAATCCTCGAGATGTGTCAAGACAGTGTTTCCCACTGCCCCACTACGCTTCTCAGTCATATTCATATTATGATATCACATCATATTCTGGTTCATATAACTGCAGCTATGCAGATCTGAAAGATGCTGCTGCAGAGCTTGGAACAGGGTGTGTGATCAGAGCACATCATCTTCAGCATTACTTCCAATTTACATAATTTCCCGCCAACTACACCTTTACATTACATTGCATTAAGTCATCCAAAGCAATTTACAATGAGAGACACTACAGGTCAGTGGTTAAGGAAAAACCAGCTACACTGTAGTCTAATCAAACCTGATCATTATCTGATCTGACTTTTTATATAAGAGATGTGTTTTGAGTTGTTTTTTTAAAGATGCTAAGTGATGAGGTGGAGTGTATTTTGGTAATATAGAGTGAAGGTAAGAGGGGGCAGATCTAGAGATTGTCCTGTTGATCAGAGTCAGTGTCTTATACTGAAAGCAGCAGATACAGGAACCAATGGAGAGGGAGAGGGAGAGGGAGAGAGAGAGAGAGAGAGAGAGAGAGAGAGAGAGAGAAAGAGAAAGAGAAAGAGAAAGAGAGAGTGATATGAGTTGACTCGAGCTGACTGAACACTAGTCGGGAGTTTTAAATCAGCTGTAGAGGTGCCACTAAACAGAGCAATATACGCAAATCACACTACAGCTAGAACACAGACAGACAAGGACTATGAAGAAGCTCAAATATTACAATAGAACATTCACAAGAACAGTCAGTTAAACAAAACCTCGACTGACAATCGAAATTAATAAGGTAAAAAAAAAATAGACATGGAACATGGACACAGTGAGAAATCAAGGGGATGATATAGACTACAACTACCCCGTGTAGCTATATATATATATATATATATATATATATATATATATATATATATATATATATATATATATATATATATATATAAAAGGAAAGCGTGTGAAATGTCTGTATGTAAAAACTGTTTTTTTTTTTAAATTAATAAAATTATTGAAGAAAAAATTAAATTTACGGTTTATTGTGCGTTTATGTTGTGCTGATGGGGGGGGAAAATTAAAATTTATATATATATATATATATATATATATATATATATATATATATATATATATATATATATATATATATATATTCATTCATTTTAAATAATCTGCTGCTTTATCCTCTATTAGGGTCGCGGTGGGGTTCCCCATGCCCATCCAGGGGAGAATGTCTCAGGCGCTGGGCAGATACACCCAGGACAGGGCGCCAACCTATAGCTGGGCACATACTTACTCACACATACACACTCTACATGGGGCAATTTGGAGAACTCAATTGACAAGATACATGTTTTTGGACTGTGGGAGGAAACCAGAGAACCCAGAGGAAACCCACACAGACACAGGGAGAACATGGAAACTCCACCCAGATGGGGATTTGAACCAGGAATCCCAAGTCCTGGGACGCAAACGTGCTAAACACTAAGCCACCGTGCCGCCTTATAATATATATATATATATATATATAAATAAAATACACACAGACACACACACGATGAATATATATACTGTATATTAAGTTATCTATTTATTTTGTGCTGTTATTGGTTTATTTCATATCAGCATCATCCAATCTGTGGTTATTAGAAGGGTAGGAATACAAGAATATTGTCATGGGGCAATTAATAGCATCTCCAATTTAGCAAGTCCTTAAAATGAAGGAGGAACCCGGAGTATAGAGTACTCCCATTCAGGCACAGGGAGGACATGCAGACTCCACACAGAATAGACCTCTGTTCGCCCCGACCGGGAATCGAACCTGGTCCCTTCTTTCTATGAGGAGAGGGCTCCGCTGCACCACTGTGCCCCACTATTTATTTGAGGTGAAGCTAAGCTGAAGACAGCACCCTGCAGTACTCCAAGGGCTGACTGTGATTTTCCAATATACAAACGTGACATGAAGTAGGCTTTCCATCCACCTGGGACTCAATCTGGGTATGGGTTAGCTGCATTTTAAACATGCACCAAAATTACATACCGACTATAAGGCCTAAAATTTTCCCAGAAATCGGACGTGCGCCTTATAATCCGGTGCGCCTTATACGAGTTTCAAATTCTATAAAAGTATTGTACAACCGAAAATGAATTCGGAGCTCGCAGTCATTCCGGGAGGATTAAATAAAGAACTCCGACCGCTGGACATTGGTGTAAACAGGGCGTTTAAAGTAAAGTTGCAGGTGGCGTGGGAGCGATGAATGATAGACGGCGAACACACGTTTACTAAAACTCAGAGGTAGCGGCGGGTGAGTTACACCACCGTCTGTGAATGGATTGTGGATGCCTGGACTAAGGTTTCTGCTGTGACCGTTGTCAGAGCTTTCACGAAAGCCGGCATCATTGCTGAACAGCCGCCTGGCGACGGGACGGACTCAGACATTGATGAGGGGGAACCTGGAGTGCTCGATAGTGAAACAGCTTTTTAATTCAGGACTTTGATGGATTTGTGGGAGAATAGTGATTAAAAATAATGCGTTTTGTCAAGAAGTAGAATAAACTTCAATTATAAATCACCGTTCTGCATCCTTTACTTTTCTTGTAGATCGTATGTTTTAGCAAGTGCCTTATAATACGGTGCCGTACAGAATAAGTACCGTACAGAAATAGAGTCTGTAATTCAGACTGCGCCTTATAGTACGGTGCGCCTTATACGTGGGTTATATACAGAAATAGACCCCGTAATTCAGACTGCGCCTTATAATACCTTATGGTCCGGAAAATACGGTACAATATTAATTTACAACGTAAAGTCATGAGATCACAAACATTTATTCTTAAATATACTTATTATTTCTATGCTTAGACTTTAGTAATAATCAGTTTAAGCTTTCATGGAAAAGCATTTACTGTCCGAACACAAACACAGTGTACTCTCCCAGAATTGATCATTTTTTTACGATTTAAAAAGCAGAATCATCATCAGCGTAATGTAACATACATTTCTTATCATCTACTTTATTATAAGCAATGATACGTTTTCATGGACCACCGGGCACACAGGTAAGCCTGCAGAACGAGTACTCGTACTGTACTGTAGGTTATACATCACATCACCCTGCTTTGCCTCACTCAGCGATGAAAAAAACGGCCTTTTTTTGAAAAATATTAATGTCTGAAGTGTGGAGGGAAACCGGAGTCCCCGAAATAAATCCACACAAGCACACGAGGACACGGAGACTCCACACAGAAGGAATTACTGTTTACCCCGACTAAAACCTAACCTCTGAACCTTCTTGCTGTGAGGATGAAAGCACCAAGCACTGCATAATCATGCCACCCACATATCGTATTTAAATTACCGTCGTCAATAAAGTTAAATGATATAGATACGATACGCCAGATATGATATCATGCTATTATAACAAACTTAGTGTAATTAATGCACATGCGTTTTGATTTATTTACATTTTATAATACACCGCCCGGTCCAAACTGGTCACCATCTGGATGTAACACTGATCTGGGGTCACTGCAGTCCATCAGGTCTACCCAAATAATAAGGTCAGCTGACCTGAATTTACTGAATCACCAGATTATTCCATCAATGGATCTGTTCTTCTCTGATGACACGGCACATGATGATGCCGGGATTCATCTAGCTCAAATTGTGAATGAGTGGTTCAGGAAGAATATAGGTTTATTTAAACCATTATTCATATTTATATGAATCTCCTCTTATCCAGGGGAGAAAATTTCGGGCACTGGGCACATACACCCAGTACAGTGTGCCAATCTATTGCTGGGCACACTCACTCACACAGAAACACACAACATGGGGCAATTTAGAGCATTCAATTTACCCTGAATCCATGTTTTTGGACTGTGGGAGGAAACCAGAGAATCCAGAGAAAACCCACGCAGACACAGGGAGAACATGGAAACTCCACCCAGATGGGGATTCGAACCGGGAACCCCTAGTGCTGAGAGGAGAACATGCTAACCACTAAGCCACCATGCTGCCCAATGATATATATAACATTAATATGTCTATACACATCAGTATACACTGCACTTTATGTAAGTTCATTCATTCATTCATTATCTTCCGCTTTATCCTCTAGTAGGGTTGTGGGGGGTGGGGTACCCCATGCTCATTCAGGGGAGAACATCTCGAGCGCTGGGCAGATACACTCAGGACAGGGCGCCAATCCATCGCTGGGCACACACTCACTCACACAGACGCACTCTATATGGGGCAATATTGAGAATTCAATTGACTTGATCCATGTTTTTGGACTGTGGGAGGAAACCCGAGAACCCAGAGGAAACCCACGCAGACACGGGGAGAACATGGAAACTCCCCCCAGATTAGGATTCGAACCTGGAAATCCTCAGTGCTGAGAGGCGAACATGCCAACCACTAAGCCACCATGCTGCCCAGTGATGTATATAACATTAATATGTATATACACATCAGTATACACTGCACTTTATGTAAATTATATTATATATTGCACTTCTTGTTGGATGCTAACTTCATTGCATTCGCTCTGTATTCTGCACAATGACAATAAAGTTGAATCTAATCTGATAAGACATCATTCTCACACAGGGATCGTCCACAGAGTCCAGACCTGAATCCCATTGAGAGTTTTTGGGTTGTGCTGGAAAAGACTGTGCAGTGGATTACATCTCCATCATCAATATAAAATCTTCGGCGGGGAAAACAAAAGCAATTCTGAACAAAAATTAAGCCGGTGGAGACGATCCCACCGTGTGATGTCACCAAACCGGAAGGGGTCCACCATATATTAAGAGCTTGTGACCTTTTTTTTGGCCGGGCAGTGCATTTAATACGCCAATAAACATCAAACACATTCTAAAAAACAAAAGATCCGCGTTTTACTGTATGATACACATTAGAAAACGTAGCCTTTTATTGATATTATTGATTTCAAAAACATAACCAATTAAAACAATTATAACCACAAGTGCATGTTATAAAAATGAGTACACCAATATATTTATAATAATATAATAGATGAGACATGTTTTTTTTTGTTTTTTTTGTATTTTCAATGATAAAACTACAGTATAGCTGCATCAGCCTTTATCAGCTTTTATGTCGGCGTCCTTATGTCATGTATTCACTCAGAAAGCAGCTATTCCATATTTCCATCCATCCATTATGTTCCACTTTATCCTCTATTAGGGTCGCGGGCGGGTTCCCCATGCCCATCCAGGGGAGAACGTTTCGGACACTGGGTAGATACACCCAGGAAAGGGCGTCAATCTAATCGCTGGGCACACACTCACACGCACAAACACACTATGTGGGGCAGTTTAGAGCATCCAATTAATTTCACTAGGGTCGCAGAGGGGGGGGGCTCCCCACGCCCATCCAGGGAAGAATGTTTCGGGCCGTGGTAAGATGCACAGGGCTTTTTTTATTTATTTTATTTTGGCCCTAGAAAAGAAATAAGCGGAAGATAATGAGATGCATATAAGGAGCATATATCTCTATATGGGGCAATTTGGAGAATTCAATTAATTTATCTTTTTATTTTCCACTTTATCCACTACTAGGGTCACAGAGAAGGGGGGGGGGCTCCCCACGCCCATCCAGAGAGAATTTTTCGGGCCCTAGTAAGATGTACAGTGCGTTTTTTTATTTATTTTTTGCAAAATCTATTTCAGTAAAACCCTACAAGAGAAATAAGCAGAAGATAATGAGATGCATATAAGGACCATATATCTTTATATGGGGCAATTTGGGTAATTCAATTGAACTTGAATCCATGGTTTTTGCACTGTGGGAGGAACCCGGCGGAGACCCATGCAGACACGGTGAGAACATGCAAACTCCACCCAGATTGGGAATGGAACCTGGATGCACTGAGAATCACTGAGAGTTGAACGTGCTAACCACTAAACCATCATACTATTATTCATCCATTATCTTGCCCTTTATCCTCTATTAGGGTCGCGGTGGGGTTCCCCATGCCCATCCAGGGGAGAACGTCTCGGGCGCTGGGCAGATACACCCAGGACAGGGCGCCATTCCATCGCTGGGCACAGACTCACTCACACATACACACTCTATATGGGGCAATTTGGAGAACTCAACTGACCGTGATCCATGTTTTTGGACTGTGGGAGGAAACCGGAGAACCCGGAGGAAACCCACGCAGACACGGGGCGAACATGGAAACTCCACCCAGATGGGGATTCGAACCGGGAATCCCTAGCGCTGAGAGGCGAACGTGCTCCATACTATTATAGTAATTAAAATTGTAATAAAAGCATAATTAAGCTATTAATATAATAACAGATGTGTACAATAGATTTGATGGAGATACAGAGGGAGGGTTAGCATGTTAGCATCGGCGAGCCTAAGCGGGTATTAAAGGTGTTAAAGCCGCATTATGGTGAATTTCGTCGAACAGCCGGTAACGATAACGTGGATCAAAGGTTATTGTGACGCCCGATCGTGGCTTTGATGTGGATTAAAGGCGATGATCGGCGTGGCGTGCTGTACAGTCAGGCCTTGAAGCTGGGGGACGGCTTTTGACGGCGGATGGATGTCCCGATGCACGTTATGGTGGAGGATCGGTGTTATTGTTGGATGAACGCGTTCACGTCGGCGATCGGGGTTACCTTCTTGATGTTGTAGATGCGGGTCAGCATGCCCACCCCCCGGTCGTTCAGGATGGTCAGCTTCTCGGCCAGCTTCTGCTGACTCGGCTGCATCACACCCCGAGACATGTCGGATCTCCGCTGCGCACCCAAAACCCGGGACGAAACAGCACACGGCCTGGTGGCGCGGCGTCGGGACCGATGGAGCGATCAACCCTCGAACGGCGGCGGCGGCTCGGGCTTCAGACGCAGCCCATATTCAGGCGACGCGCTGGGCAGAGACGAGCCGGATCCTCCCGCTGCTCCGATTTTCTAGGTGTTGTCCCGACAGCCCGTTTCCTCTCCAGCGCCGTCCCGAGGCTGCGTCCCAACTCGCTCCCTGCGCCCTACCTAGCGCACTACTCCCGCGCCGCCGCCATTTTGCAGTCACGTCCCAAAAACGAATCGAGAACGAGCGACATATAAAGCAATTCTTTTTTTTTTCAAATTACTTTATCCTTAATTAATTCTGCTTGTGATGTAGAAAATTTACTCAACTTTATTTTTAGGTGGCTTAGTGGTTAGCATGTTCTCCTCTCAGCGCTAGGGATTCCCCGTTCGGATCCCAATCTGGGTAGAGTTTCCATGTTCTCCCCGTGTCTGCGTGGGTTTCCTCCAGGTTCTCCGGTTTCCTCCCACAGTCCAAAAACATGGATCAAGTCAATTGAGTTCTCCAAATTGCCCCATATAGAGTGTGTCTGTTTGAGTGAGTGTGTGCCCAGCGATAGATTGGCGCCCTGTCCTGGGTGTATCTGCCCAGCGCCCGAGACGTTTTCCCCTGGATGGGCATGGGGAACCCCCCCAGCGACCCTAATAGAGGATAAAGTGGAAGATGATGAATGAATGAACTTTATATGCGGCATGGTGGCTTAGTGGTTAGCATGTTCTCCTCTCAGCACTAGGGATTCCCGGTTCGGATCCCAATCTGGGTGGAGTTTCCATGTTTCTTACACACAATCCCCCCACACACACACACACATACACACATAAAAACACACACCCACATCTGGGTGGAGTTTCCATGTTCTCCCCGTGTCCGTGGGGGTTTCCTCCGGGTTCTCCGGTTTGCTCCCACAGTCCAAACACATGGATCAAAGTCAACTGAATTACCCAAATTGCCCCAAATAGAGTGTGTTTGTGTGAGTGAGTGTGCCCAGCGATAGATTGGCGCCCTGTCCTGGGCGTATCTGTCCAGCACCCAAAACATTCTCCCAAAATGGGCATGGGGAACCCCCCCCCTCCGACCCTAATAGAGGATAAAGCGGAAGATAATGGATGGATTTATAAAGCACTTAAAAAACAACAGCAGCTGCGTCAAAGTGCTGTACAGTGTTTAAACATATTCATCCATCCATTATCTTCTGCTTTTTCCTCTATTAGGGTCGCGGGGCGTCAATCTATCGCTGTGCACACACACACAAACACACTCTATATGGGTGCAGTTTGGAGAATCCAATTGACCTTGAGCCATGTTTTTGGACTGTGGGAGAAAACCAGAGGAAACTCACACAGACATGGGGAGAACATGGAAACTCCGCCCAGATTGGGATTCAAACCTAGGAATCCCTAGTGCTGAGAGACGCACCACTAAGCCACCATGAATCCATCCTCAAAATGTTCTGAACCCCCCCCCCCCCCCGACCCTAGTAGAGGATAAAGTGGAAAATAATGGATGGATGAAAAAATATATTTTAGAAAAACCCTAGCAGACCCTAGAAGAGAAATAAGTGGGAGATACTGCAATAAATATTAGGAGAACCATCTGTTGTAAAGTTGATCTCCAAATAAGACCACAAGTCTCCTGAAACACCAGAGATGAACATTTAATCAATATAATATTACCTGGCGGCAGGGTGGCTTAGTGGTTAGCACGTTCGCCTCTCAGCGCTAGGGATTCCCGGTTTGAATCCCCATCTGGGTGGAGTTTCCATGTTCTCCCCGTGTCTGCGTGGGTTTCCTCCGGGTTCTCCGGTTTCCTCCCACAGTCCAAAAACATGGATCAAGTTAATTGAATTCTCAAAAACTTGCCCCCTACAGAGTGTGTCTGTGTGAGTGAGTGTGTGCCCAGCGATGGATTGGCGCCCTGTCCTGGGTCTATCTGCCCAGCGCCCGAGACGTTCTCCCCTGGATGGGCATGGGGAACCCCACCGCGACCCTAATAGAGGATAAGCGGGAGATAATGAATGAATGAATAATATTTCCTAATTTTTCTAATATTATATAAATTTAATTAAAGCTTATTTTCTTTTTACTGCCGCCCACCGACACATGCTCCAGGTGGCGCTATGTATAAAAGTCTTCAATTGCTCCTCAATAATGAGGCTTCTCAGTTTACATGCTGTAAATCGAGCAGGTGCCCATCAATACAGTTACAAGAGCAGCAACACTGACACACTGGGGCTCAGCTTTGCATCTTCCACTTAAGCTTAAGCCTAAGCTCCACTTCCACACATGTAATGCAGTCACTCGCCCAAGAGATTAAATCATTCTCCAAAACCAGTCTGAGAAAGCAATGCACCAGAGTTACTACTCTGACTGGTAGGAGAATTATCGAGACCTGGAAAGGAACCACGATTCATGTGGTGGAGGACACAGTCCAGCCTGAAACAGCATGTGGATACATACAGGATAATACCTGGGATCTTCAAGTGGGATATATCAGACCTCACCTGCTACTTGGTTAGTCTAATTTCTAGATAGATGCAATTTTTACGTATTTTGACGATTGTTACTGTATTGTCATGATTGTTACTTGTTGATGTCATTGTCACTGCGTCATGTTTAATGCTAATGTAATTTAAGTTAACAGCGACATTTTAAAACCAAAATACATACTGTATAATTTTACTGGATATTAGATCAGATTAGAATTAACTTTGTCATTACAAAGCAATGAAATGCAGTTTGGCATCTAATCAGAGAGTGATAAGCACTACATGCATAATATATTATATATAACGACGTACCTGTATATAACAATCTGTAATTGCCTATATGAGTAGTTTATATTTTAATTGGTTTAAAGTTGGGCGGCACGGTGGCTTAGTGGTTAGCACGTTCGCCTCTCAGCACTAGGGATTCCCGGTTCGAATCCCTATCTGGGTGGAGTTTCCATGTTCTCCCCGTGTCCGCGTGGGTTTCCTTCGGGTTCTCCGGTTTCCTCCCACAGTCCAAAAACATGGATCAAGTCAAATGAATTCTCCAAATTACCCCATATAGTGTGTGTGTGTGTGTGAGTGAGTGTGTGCCCAGCAATGGATTGGTGCCCTGTCCTGGGTCTATCTGCCCAGCGCCCGAAACGTTCTCCCCTGGATGGGCATAGGGAACCCAACCGCGACCCTAATAGAGGATAAAGTGGGAGATAATGAATGAATGAATGGTTTAAAGTTTGTGAAATTGTATAAATTTCATGCAGCCAATGAGGTTGGTGTTCTGTTAATATACCAATTGTTTTTACATAAAGTTTACTACCCTTTCTAGTATTAAGGTGAATTGATATGTAATTACGGTTCTAAATCAAGATGTAAATTTGTGTGGTTAAATCAGCAAAGGGTCATTCTTAAGATTGAGTTTACAATGTAGAAATTGCTCATTGTATATTTGTTTATGTGATTTATGTTACAGTCCAAAACTTATGGTAGGGTGTAAGGTTATGTACAAAGTTAAAGTGCAAACTCAAGAATAAACCTAATTAGTATTGGCAAGAATATTTGTGCTGTCAACTTTAAATCGGAGGGAGCTACAACATCTCGAAAATAGAAATGAATGGGAATAAAATAAGAATAGGAACATTTTAATGAAAAGTGTTTTGATTAGAGTTAACAATTAAGCCTTAATAAATATAACTATTCTTAATAAATATAACTATTCACATGTCTGTTCTATACTGTTCTACATACTAAAGCAATAATGTATGAGAGGGTGTGTGTATTGTGAATTAATCACAGTAAAGCGGTGTTATTAGGAACGATGCATAGCATTCATTCATTCATTATCTCCCGCTTTATCCTCTAGTAGGGTCGCGGTGGGGTTCCCCATGCCCATCCAGGGGAGAACGTTTCGGGCGCTGGGCAGATAGACCCAGGACAGGGCGCCAATCCATCGCTGGACACACACTCACTCACACATACACACACACACTCTATATGGGGCAATTTGGAGAATTCAATTGACTTGATCCATGTTTTTGGACTGTGGGAGGAAACCGGAGAACCCGGAGTAAACCCACGCGGACACGGGGAGAACATGGAAACTCCACCCAGATGGGGATTCGAACCGGGAATCCCTAGCGCTGAGAGGCGAATGTGCTAAGTCACCGTGTCACCCCCGATGCAGAGCAGAATAGCAAAATTACAGAACGCTGTTTATTAAAAGCATTGGAAAAATTCAATATTGTTTATTACACATTAATACGAGTGTGAAGTGATCAGACGTCTGTGTTATTGTCAATAATATCACTATCAGATTTATGGTCCAGGACTGCCCGTATTATAATATCCTTTAATATTATACCACGGGCGGCACGTGTCTGCGTGGGTTTCCTCTGGGTTCTCCGGTTTCCTCCCACAGTCCAAAAACATGGATCAACTCAATTGAATTCTCCAAATTGCCCCATATAGAGTGTGTCTGTGTGGGTGAGTGTGTGCCCAGCGATTAATTGGTGCCCTGTCATGGGTGTATCTGCCCAGAGCCCGGAGACTTTCTCCCCTGGATGGGCATGGGGAACCCCACCGCGACCCTAATAGAGGATGAAGCGGGAGATAATGAATGAATAATATTATACCACATGTTCACTGCATTTAACTGAGGCTTCTTATAAAAAATATTAAAATATTAATCTTTAAAATGATTTCATGTTTCATAACAGTTAATTATGATTTCACTTCTACAATTGCAGGTTCACAAGATGCTGCTCATGATTTTGGGACTTTGAAAAAGTACAAGGTACTTCACTACACGGTCATTCTACATTTTATTGGATGTCCTGTATAACAACTCATTCCTCCACTACGATCGTGTGTTGGAGGGGGATTCCCATCCAGTGGAGAACGTTTCAGGTGCCAATCTATCACCAATCAGAGCTGGATCCCCAGCGCTGAGTGTCGAACATGCTAACCACCGTGCCTCCCATAACCAAAACTATATAACCAAATATAATCAAAATGTACTGTATTAGCACATACTAGAACTGAAGTGGTTCATCCAGTGCCATGGGGTATAAAATCAAACACATAGCCAGTTTTGAACAACTATTTTGTTACAGCATAGCTTAAAATAAGGTACATAAAGACATGGTCAGGTGAAACTGATGGATATGACTTGACTTGAGTCCAGGCCGCAGCCTCATGACATATTTGGGACCTACCATGAGCCTCTTATACGGGGGCTACGGTTTGGCAGGTTGCCCCACCAAAAGGAATGGTTTACACTAAAATGGCTATCCAATTTGTGGTCTATTCCTCATCATCTCCAATATATTTATCATCAATTCCCAATTAGAACTTATCACATTTACATTCAGTCATGTAAGAAAACGCTTTTATTCAAAGTGACTTACAAATAGGCTTAGTGGTTAGCATGTTCTCCTCTCAGCTCTAGGGATTCCCAGTTCGAATCCCAATCTGGATGGAGTTTCCATGTTCTCCCCGTGTCCACGTGGGTTTCCTACGGGTTCTCCGGTTTTCTCTCACAGTCCAAAAACATGGCCCCATATAGAGTGTCTGTGTGAGTGAGTGTGTGCCCAGCGATGGAATGGCGGCCTGTCCTGGGTCTATTTGCCCAGCGCCCGAAATGTTCTCCCCTGAATGGGCATGGGGAACCCCACCACGGCCCTACTAGAGGATAAAGCGGGAGATAATGGATGGATGGATGGACTCCATCTATCCATCCATTCATCCATTCATTATCTTCCGCTTTATCCTCTATTAGGGTCATGGTGGGGTTCCCCATGCCCATTCAGGGGAGAACATTTCGGGCGCTGGGCAGATACACCCAGGACAGGGTGCCAATCCATCACTGGGCACACACTCACTCACATAGACACACTCTATATGGAGCAATTTGGAGAATTCAATTGACCTTAATCCATGTTTTTGGACTGTGGGAGAAAACAGAAGAACCCAGAGGACATTTCCAGTGTTATTTAATGGAAACTTAATGGAGAAAAAGTTATGTGTAATGCCATGGGCATGATTCCAGCAAGATTGAGCTTGGGCTTGTGGTTAGGGAGCCAGCCTCGTGACCTGAAGGTCCCCGGTTGGATTCCCGGTGCCACCAACTATGACTGAAGGGCTCTTGGGCAAGCCACCTAACCCCAATTACCCCAATTACTCCCTGGGCGCTGTATACAGGGCTTCCCACTCAGTGCACATATACACATTCTGTGAGCACACGTGCCAAAGGAGAAATTGGGTTTAGGTGCCTTGCTCAATGGCACTTCAGTCATAGTAATTGGTGGCGCCGGGAATCGAACCGGGGCCCTTCAGGTCACAAGGCTGGCTCCTTAACCACGAGCCCACTACAGCAAGATCATGCAAGCTTGCTGGAATCATGCCCGTGGCGTTTCACATAACTTCTTTTCTTTATGAACATCAGTATCAGATCAGTATCAGGTATCGGCTCCTTCCACACAATGATATCGTCATTGTTCTGATCGTAACGTTTTCCATTCGTCCCTCCATTCCAGGTCACCCACATCCTGAATGTTGCCTATGGTGTTGAAAATGCCTTTCCGGACCTCTTCATCTACAAAAGCCTGAGCATTCTGGATTTGCCCGACGCTGACATCATATGCCACCTGCAGGATTGTGCCGAGTTCATAGACCAGGCCAAGGCTGAGGTATATGTTTTTGGGTATGAACATGAGCAGCGTGTAAACGTCGCAGGCGTGCATTACAAAGTCATTTCCTGAGTGTTGATTTTCGAACCTATCTGATACCGTCTACGGCTAACGGCTCCTGAATAAAAGATGCTGAGTTTTCAGCATGTATTATTCACCTTGTTGTAGAAAGATCATATCTCTGCGGAGGCCATTGTTTACCATACAGCCTCTATACTCAGTAATAGCACCAGTCACCTTCAACCTGACACTGCCACATGGGGTAAAATTGGCAAAAGGGTTTATGATTACAAAGCTGACTGAAAATACGTTTCCAACCTTCTGTAAGATGAGTATGCAACCTAACATTCGCTGCAAACCATGATGCCCGAGGGGAGAAGCTCAGTTAATTATGCCTTGTTCCTTTTAGATGGACGAACTTTCATTCCTCACCTTACACCTTGTAATTTTGCCATTGGGGGTGATTAGAGCAGTATTAGTTACCTGAACCATGATGAAGCACCTTACTGTTTGGAATCAATACCCCTGTATCTAGGAAATATGAGAACTCTGGCTTTAAGTCAATTATACGCATTTGTAACGTCCTCACAGTGCGGACGCTGCGGACAAAACCTTAATATAGAAACGCTATGAAACCAAAAATACACCAAACTTTCATAAGATCCCCTGCAGGAATGTGTTCTTATTTAATAATCCATCCATCCATTATCTTCCGCTTTATTCTCTACTAGGGTCGAGGGGGGGGGGGGTTCCCCATGCCCATCCAGGGGAGAACGTCTCAGGCGCTGCGCATATACACCCAGTACAGGGTACCAATCCATCACTGGGCACACACTCACTCAGACAGACACACTCTATATGGGGCAATTTGGAGAATTCAATTGACCTTGATCCATGTTTTTGGACTGTGGGAGGAAACCGGAGAACACTGAGGAAAGCCACGTGCACACAGGGAGAACATGGAAACTCCACCCAGATTGGGATTTGAACTGAGAATCCCTTGCGCTAAGAGGAGAATGTGCTAACCACTAAGCAAACGTGCTGCCCTCATATTTTATCTTATATAATAAATTACGCTTGGTCATTTAGCAGATGCTTTTAATGTGGTAACTTCAGTGGACCTGGGGTTTGAACCCACAACCTTCAGATTGATAGCCCAACACCCAACACTGATTACCACACCCTGATATCATCTCATTATATTCCACTTAATCCTATACTTAAGTCATGGTGGTGGTGGTGTTAGTGGTGGTGGTGGGGTAGAGGGTTCCCGATGCCCTAACCAGGGAAGAACGTTTTGGTCACATAGCAGATACACCCAGGACTGGGTGCCAATCCATCGCAGGGCCCACACAAGCTATATAGGGGCAATTTAGAGCCGCCAATTTACCTTGAACCATGTTTTTGGACTGTGAGATGAAACATAAAGCACACATGGACATGGGGAGAACTCCACACAAATTGAGATTCAAACTAATAGAGGATTAAGAAGAAGATAAAGAATGATTGGGTTCATTATCCAATGACGTGTGGTAGCTCAGTGGTTAGGATTTTGGGCTGTCAGTCTGAAGGTTGTGGGTTCAAATCCCAGATCCATTGAAGTTACCAATATGAGCCTTAACCCTCATTGCTCCAGGGATGCTGTATGGCCAACTCTGAGCCCAACCATAATGGGATTCTTCTGCTTTATCCTCTACTAGAGTCGTGGGGGGGTTCCTCATGCCCATCTTGGGAGAATGTTTTGGGCGCTGGGAAGATCTATCACTGGGCACACACTCACTCACACAGACACACACTATATGGGGCAATTTGAAGAACTCAACTGACTTTGATCCATGTTTTTGGGCTGTGGGAGGAAACCGGAGAACCCAGAGGAAACCCACGCGGACACGGGGAAAACATGGAAACTCCACCCAGATGGGGATTCGAACAAGGAATCTCTTACACCAGTGCTGCGGTGCCTGGTGGGGGCGCATAACAAGATATCACAGAGCAAGCGATATTAAGTGTACTGAACAAACCCTCAAGAGACAACATGAAACAATTTTTAACAGAGATGAGGAGAGAAAGGCGGAGAGAGACGAAGATAATGAGACCAATAAAAGTCAACCGAAAGTTAAAACGAGGAAAGTGTGTGTACTGCTTGGTTTCACGGTAACGAAAGTGGAAGACGAAGAAAGAGCGGTGTGTCTGCTGTGTCTTTAAATGTTGGCAGCGGACAGCGTGAAGCCAAATAAAGGAAGGCGTCATTTAAAGACATTACACCCCAATCACGCTGATAAGCCGCTTGAGTTTTTAATCGTAAACGTGACGCGTAGAGCCAGCAATCATAAAGCAATCAAAATAATTTTATAAAAGCTACTTCAGAGAAGCTGTGCTGCAAAACGGGCGCGTTGGAGACATTAGTTCTGACTTCCACATTTTGAAAAAAAAAAAAAAAAAAAAAACAGCACAAATCATTGTATTCATTTTTGTTTTGTAGGTTAAAGTGTTAATATATTGTGCTCCTAAATTAATGTTGCTGAGGAATTTGAATTTATTATTATTTATTGATTTTATTTCATTTCATTTTTCAGTATCAAATGCCAGTCAGTTCAAAAATGTTTCTGGTTTAAATAAGGATTTCATTCGTTTCTGTTACAAACTAAAAAACATTTATTCATTCATTATCTCCCGCTTATCCTCTATTAGGGTCGCGGTGGGGTTCCCCATGCCCATCCAGGGGAGCGTCTCGGGCGCTGGGCAGATAGACCCAGGACAGGGCGCCAATCCGTCGCTGGGCACACACTCACTCACACAGACACACTCTATATGGGGCAATTTTGAGAATTCAATTGACTTGATCCATGTTTTTGGACTGTGGGAGGAAACCGGAGAACCCGGAGGAAACCCACGAGGACACGGGGAGAACATGGAAACTCCACCCAGATGGGGATTCGAACCGGGAATCCCTAGCGCTGAGAGGCGAACGTGCTAACCACTAAGCCACCGTGCCGCCAACTAAAAAACAAAGTTAATAAAATGATTCTTTGTTCTAAGTTCATCTATATTTCTTTCTTTTTTGTTTTTTTCATTGTTAATAAGGAGACATTGTTATGAAAGAGGTGTACTCATAACAAATTTATAGACAAATCATACTACAGTGGGCGTGTAAAAATACTTTTTCATCCAATTTTGTCATGTACGGGGGGGGGCAGATATTTGAGAAGCACTGCCTTACACCAAGAGGCAAACGTGCTAACCACCATTCTTATAATGTTACAAGCAAATGTAACTATTTTTAAAGGTTCTAATGATTCGCCTCTCAGCGCTAGGGATTCCCGGTTCAAAGCCCAATCCGGGTGGAGTTTCCATATTCTCCCTGCGTCTGCGTGGGTTTCCTCCGGGTTAACTGGTTTCCTGCCACAGTCTAAAAACATGGATCAAGGTCAATTGAATTTTCCAAATTGCCCCATATAGAGTGTTTGTGTGAGTGAGAGTGTGTCCAGTGATAAATTGGTGTCCTGTCCTGGGTGTATCTGCCCAGCGCCCGAGACGTTCTCCCCTGGATGGGCATGGGGAACCCCCCACCCCCGCAACCCTAATAGAGGATAAAGCGGAAGATAATGGATGGATGGATGGACTGTAAATGCTTGTAGAAGCTGCACTAACACTTCTTTGTTCTCTTAACAGAAAGGCGTTGTGCTGGTCCACTGCAACACTGGTGTCTCTCGTGCAGTTGCGGTGGTCATGGGATACCTGATGTCAAAAGAAGGCCTGTCTTTTGAGGATGCCTTCTGTCTGGTCAAGTCAGCGAGACACACGTCGAGTCCGAATCCGGGTTTTATTGAGCAGTTAAAAAACTTTAAACCTCAATCCAGTACACAGATTAATGGTTTGGGTCACGCCTAATAATGATCCTCATTTCTGTATTATGTATTAAATCTATTACCATCTGCAGTCTGAGAGCTCTCTAACACAACAGTATACAACGTTTTATAATTTACACCAAAACTTGTTTTTGGCAGAAGTAGCGATGAGGGGTTTGAAAAACATTAAAAAAAAGTGTTTTAGATTGACATATACAGTACCAGTCAGTGTGCATGTACGAACACTGTGTACGTCCCCTTTACTCTGTTCTCTAATGATCCGGACCCCAATTGTACCACCACAGAGCAGGGATTATTGGTTGGTGCATTATTCCTATCCCAGCAGTGTCACTAAGGTGTTTAAATGAAACTCCAGCAGCACTGCTGCACTAAAACCCCCTCACCACATCAGTGTCACTGCAGAACTGACAATAAACAATAAATTAGACCCATTCTGTGACCAATAGAGCAACAGAGAACTAACAGGGGACGAAAACAGATGGACTAACAAAGACTGTGTTTGTAAAACTACAAAGTCCATCTATATGGTAAGTGGAGGAAATAGAGAATAAAACAAGAAGGGGGCGTGTCCAAACTTTTGACTGATACTGTAGATGCATTTTGAAGTTTGATTAGTACACACTGTAGTCTATAGTACATACTGTGTACGTCCCCTTTACTCTGTTCCAATAGAACCACCACAGAGCAGGGATTATTCAGTGTCACTGCAGAACTGACAATAAACAATCCACCACCCAAATTACACCTGTTCTGTGATGATCCTGACCAACAGAGAACAGAGAACCAACAGGGGACAAACAACAACAAGAACACAGATGGACTACAGACTATAATTCATTCATTCAGTCATCCATTATCTTCCACTTTATCCTAAACACACATTACATGGGGCAGTTGAGAGCATTCCATTTTACCTTAAAGCCATGTTTTTGGACTGTTTAAGGATACTAAAGAACCCAGAGGAAATCCACGCGGACACGGGGAGAACATGGAAACTCCACCCAGATTGGGATTGGAACCTGGATCCCCAGCTCTGAGAGGTGCCACTGTGCCGCCCACAGTCCATAATTGTAAACCTACAAAGTCCATCTATATGATAAGTGAAGGCAATAGAGAATGGAGCAAGAAGGGGGCGTGTCCAAACTTTTGACTGGTACTGTATATAGTTTGAAACTTGCATTCCAGATTTTAGTCAAGTTTTAAGTTTTTTGTTTTTTTTAATCGGGAGTCAATTAAATAACATTAACCTACTGATGGACATTTGAATAAATTACTGTTTAATGTACAGCAGTACAGAACAGACGATGTAAATAAACTTTAAATGTATGTCCTCCACAGTTTTTATAAATAAAAACATAGAATCTGTTTCATTAACAAAAAAGGAAAAATAATTACACACATTAATTAATTGCGGCGGCCTGGTGGTTTAATGGTTAGCATGTTCTCCTCTCAGCACTAGGGATTCCCAGATCAAATCCCTATCTGGGTGGAGTTTCCATGTTCTTCCCGTATCCGCGTGGGTTTCCTCCGGCTTCTCCGGTTTCTTCCCACAGTCTAAAAACATGGATCAAGTCAATTGAGTTCTCCAAATTGCCCCATATAGAGTGTGTTTGTGTGAGTGAGTGTGTTTCCAGTGATAGATTGGCGCCCTATCCTGGGTCTATCTGCCCAGTGCCCGAAACGTTCTCCCCTGGATGGGCATGGGAAACCCCCCCCCCCCCCCCCCCCCCCCCCCCCCCCCCCCCCCCCCCCCCCCCCCCCCCCCCCCCCCCCCCCCCCCCCCCCCCCCCCCCCCCCCCCCCCCCCCCCCCCCCCCCCCCCCCCCCCCCCCCCTATCTAGTTCAGTGTATGAGAGGATAAGTTTAGAGGGTCACTGGAGTTCCACAGAGCCCTGACCTCAACCACGTGAAACAATTTTAGGGATGAATCAGAATAGAGATTGTGACATCAGCGTCAGTTTTTGACTTTACAAACAATTTTCAAATTCATTTGGTACAACTTTTACCAAACACGCCCTAACATCGTCCCAGTAGATGTCCTATGAGTTTGGTCTGTGTTGTGTACTTGCAATCTTTAAATAAAAAAGTTTACAAAGTCAACCTCCATCTTTTGTCATTTGTTAAAGTAAAATATGAAGAAATACTTGTAAATAAACCTGTTCTTTTAATATGCTTTAAAACATAGATAAGTTATTGTTATGTTACAGAACAATTATTTTGTTGGGAATACCAATCTGGGATTGAAGTGAAGTTATGGAAGTGAGCACATGTGCCCGGAGTAGTGGGCAGCCTTGTGGGCAGCCTTGTAGACAGCGCCCAGGGGGCAATTGTGGTTAGGTGCCTTACTCAAGGGCACTTCAGCCATAGTACCTGTTGGGTGAGTGAGTGAGTGAGTGCGTGCCCAGAAATAGATTGGTGCCCTGTCCTGGGTGTATCTGCCCAGCACCCAAAACATTCTCCCCTGGATGGGCATGGGGAACCCTCCCACCCCAGGCGACCCTGGAAAAGGATTAAGCGGAAGATAATGAATGAATGAATAAATGCCTATTTACATTTACATTACATTTGGTCATTTATTGGACGCTTTTATCCAAAGCGACTTACAAGGTGAACACAGGGTTAATCACAACATTCCTGGAACATTAAGGGTTAAGGGTCTTGCTCAAGGACCCACATTGGTAACTTCAGTGGACCTGGGATTTGAACCCCAACCTTCAGATTGACAGCCCAACACCCTAACCACTGAGCTACCACGCCCACGCCTATGTTGCACTTTATTGCTTTACACTACAACACACACCACATCACACAGACACACTCTATATGGGGCAATTTGGAGAATTCAGTTGACCTTTATCCATGTTTTTGGACTGTGGGAGGAAACCGGAGAACCCGGAGAAAACCCATGTGAACACAGGGAGAACATGGAAACTCCACCCAGATAGGGATTCCAACCAGCATCCCTAGTGCTGAGAGGAGAACATGCTAACCACTAAACCACTGTGCCGCCGATCTTAAATATATATATATATATATATATATATATATATATATATATATATATATATATATATATATATATATTCACACTGTACAGTAAGGTGTAAACTAGAAAAGTATATGTAAACTGGAGAGTTACCAACCAGGTTCCTTGTGTGTGTAACATACTTGTCCAAATAAATCTGATTCTGATTCCAATTGATATGAGCGTCTCTGCAGCGCCCCTGCTGGTGATGAACGTTATTACACTCACTCTCACAGCTCAGAGTTTGTGCGCTTTATGTTCTCTGTACTGAAGGCAAAGCGGCAGTTTTAGGAAACACGTACAGGATGCGGTAGCTGGTGGAAAAGCTAGCAGGATGTAATATTTTGGGCTTTTGATCGTGTGTATGGACCCGTGCGAGCTGCTGATGGGGTCCACGGTGTCCTGCGCTCCCTCCCGGAGGAAAGTGGCGGCGGAGCAGCGAGAGGTGGAAACAAGCGAGCAGCCGGTCTATGCACTGAAGCATCACCCCCACATCCCCATCCTGCAAGGTGAGCCTCAACACTGCTGTGTGTGTGTGTGTGTGTGTGTGTGGATGTGTGTGGATATATGTGTGTGTATGTGTGTGTGTGTGTGGAGGGGGGGGGTGATGTGGGAATGTTAAGAATTGAAACATCCATCCATCCATTATCTTCTGCTTTATCCTCTATTAGGGTCGCAGGGGCGGGGTGGGTTCCCCATGCCCATCCAGGGGAGAACGTTTCGGGCACTGGGCAGATAGACCCAGGACAGGGCGCCAATCTATTACTGGGCACACACTCACTCACTCACTTACACACACACACACACACACACACACACACACACACACACAAACACACTCTATATGTGTTCAATTGAATTCATTTGACTTCATCCATGTTTGGACTGTGGGAGGAAACCGGAGAACCCAGAGGAAACCCACATGGACACGGGGAGAACATGGAAACTCCACCCAGATTGGGATTCAAACCGGGAATCCCAAGCGCTGAGAGGAGAACATGCTAACCACTAAGCCACCGTGCCGCTCTGGTTGAACACTGTTTATAGACATATTGAATAATAAAACTTTTTTAAAACTTACACTTCTTCTTACACAAAACAAACTTCGAGGTTGAACACTTTAACACTCCACTCACTTCGGTTCTTCATTAAAATTTGAAAACAAAAAGGCCAAATTTAAATCTTTAAATCACTTTAAAATCTTTAATTGGAGTCGTCCAGCAAATTAGCCCTCGATATGTGGCTCCCACTTGGGCGAGTAATGAATTCCAGTGGCTTTGTTCTGCCCCCTCAATCCAGCATGTACTTCAGGTTTCAAATTAAATAGTAAGATCGGGTGATTATTCATTCACCCTTCAGTGATACAGGATAACACCACAAATGTTAGTCTAATGTGGACAGCAAGAATTAAAGACTACGATAACGATACCGCAATGTCACAGAATATCTACAGTACCAGTCAAAAGTTTGGACACGCCCCCTTCTTGCCTCATTCTCCATTTCCTCCACTTATCATATAGATGGACTTTGTAGTTCTACAATTGCAGTCTGTAGTCCATCTGTGTTCTTGTTGTTGTTAGTTCCCTGTTGGTTCTGTTCTCTATTGGTCAGGATCATCACAGAACAGGTATAATTTGGGTGGTGGATTGTTTATTGTCAGTTCTGCAGTGACACTGATGTGGTGAGGGGGTTTTAGTGCAGCAGTGCTGCTGGAGTTTCATTTAAACACCTCAGTGACACTGCTGGGATAGGAATAATGACCCACCAAATAATCCCTGCTCTGTGGTGGTTCTATTGGGGTTCTGACCATTAGAACAGAGTAAAGGGGACGTACACAGTATGTACTATAGAACACACACAGATGGACTACAGTCTGGAACTATAGAACTACAAAGTCCATCTTTACAGAAAGTGGAACTGTGAACTGAGAGCAGAAAGGGGGCGTGTCCAAACCTTTGCCTGGTACTGTATTTATAAACTCAAAACGTGTTGCTGTTTCCAGTTTGGGGAAGGCCCAGCAGACTGAGGCCCAATGCACACAGCAAGACTCATAAAGGTTTTTCGTATGTTTGTGTGAGTTGGTTTGAGGGAACTTGACTGATCCAAGCAGAGCCCTGATCACAATCCCATTAAGTGTAAAGATGGAACTACAACATAGATGTACATAGATACTGTAACTCTGGCCCATTTGTACATCAGAAATGTTTTTACGTGGTACTGAATATTAAATATTAATATTAAATAATATAAGGCGCATTAGCTCAGTGGTTATGGCGTTGGTCTATCAATCTGAAGGTTGGGGGTTCAAATCCCAGGTCCACTGAAGTTACCAATTTGGGTCCTTGAGCAAGACCCTTAACCCTCAACAATCATAAACTGCCATCGGCTCGTTGTTTACTAAGCGCATTGAAAATACATTTTTGCGTAACTAAATTCCGGGCGGCATGGTGGCATAGTGGTTAGCATGTTTTCCTCTCAACGCTAGGGATTCCCGGTTCGAATCCCAATCTGGGTGGAGTTTCCATGTTCTCCCCGTGTCTGCGTGGGTTTCCTCCAGGTTCTCCGGTTTCCTCCCACAGTCCAAAAACATGGATCAAGTCAATTGAGTTCTCAAAATTGCCCCATATAGAGTGTGTTTGTGTAAGTGTCTGTGCGCCCAGTGATAGATTAGGGCCCTGTCCTGGGTCTATCTGCCCAGCGCCCGAAACGTTCTTCCCTGGATGGGCATGGGGAACCCCCTGAGGCCCTAATAGAGGATAAAGCAGAAGATAATGGATGGATGGATGTATAATAATGTATTGCATATCACAGACTGATATGAATGTGAAGCACTCAAAGGTGTGTGTTATTGTCACGGCTGGCCAACCGGCTCAGCCAATTAGATTTAAGGTCCGGAGCGGCATGTTTTATTAGCTGCTTAGAGTCTATTGAGTGTTGTGTGAGGTCGCTCTATGACTTTTTGCATCTGAGTGACGTGGATTGCTGAAGTAATGGATCTCTCAGATTAGTTCTGGTTAAATCTGGCAGTTATGGTGTAATGATGGCGCGTGACCTTGATCATGCTGAAGATGATTTCATCAGACCAATTTGCATGTTCATGTCTAATGAGTGTCCTAATTAGAATTGTAAACAGAGTAAGGGACAAGGCTGGAGATGTTAATAAGAGCCACCCCCTCTGATCTTGTTATGGTAAGAGGTGCCCTTTCAGACCAAACACAGTAATTGTGCCTCATTGCTGAATGGCTGTGTATTACCTCAGCTTCTGATAAGGTTCAGTTTAGCTCCCGTTTTCTTTAACGACATGCTGGTGCTGCTCTGCTCATTTACAGTCTATCCATCCATCCATCCATCCATCCATCCATCCATCCATCAATTATCTCCCGCTTTATCCTCTACTATGGTCTCGGGGGCGTTCCCCATGCCCATCCAAGGGAGAATGTTTCAAGCGCTGGGCAGATAGACCCAGGACAGGGCGCCAATCTATCGCTGGGCACACACTTACTCACACAGACACACTCTATATGGGGCAATTTGGAGAATTCAATTGACTTTGAATCCATGTTTTTGGACTGTGGGAGGAAACCGGAGAACCGGAGAACCCGGAGAAAACCCACATGTGGAGAACATGGAAACTCCACCCAGATTGGGATTTGAACCAGGAATCCCTAGCGCTGAGAGGCGAACATGCTAACCACCAAACCACCGTGCCGCCCTGTGCAATAACAATTCAATCATTTATATGTATATATATATATATATATATATCTTTGTTGCTGTGCAATCTGTTGTCTGTTACAGTTTTTTCTATTGTTTCCCTCTATATTAAACAGTATGGCATTATGGCAAGATTGCCGTGGTGCAGGGGAAGAAGGCAACGCCCTCGTTGAGAGCCTTGAGATTACAGTTAATGAATGCACCAGACACTGCTCCGCCTAATGATTGTGCGTACTTTTACAACTGGGAACACCAGAAGCCATGAGGAGGGAGACCGACCAACAGCTGGTGGGACAGTGGACATGGCACGCATGCGGAAAAATAATACTTTAAAGGTCCAGTGTTTTTGAATGTATGCTGTCATGTCAGCAATTAAGCCTGTTTGTGAGGTTCAAAGCCTGTCTCCTGTCCTCGTTCCTTCCACCTCCTGTTAGAATTGGTGTTGGAACCCGGGACGAATGTGGCAGAGAATGTCACTGGGCATGTTTTCCAGCGGGGGTGCACGCCCCGACCCAGGCTTTTGGGTCTCGGATAGCGAAGCGGAGTGGGCGGGCAAGGGTTTTGGCACCAGTGTCGCGGGGTGAAAGGGAATGAGGACCGGAGATAGGATTGCACCACAACAGTAACAGCTTTACTGTTGACATAAACACACCTACACACACATACACACACACACACACCAAGCTTTAAGAGTACATTTGCATGTAGACGTGCCGTGTCCAGCTTCCAACCAATCATTTCGCGTGCTGGAGAACTCTCGCTCCCTGCGGTATGTTAAATTGTATGCTCTAAATTGTTAAATATAGAGTGTGAGTGAATGTGTCCAGTGATGGATTAACAACCTGTCCTGGGTGTATCAGTCCAGCGCCTGAAACGTTCTCCCCTGGACCCAAGTAGAGGATTATATGAAAGATACTGAATGAATGAATGAATGAAGGTTAAGTTTTGATGGTAGTGTACTCTTATTTCAGGGCTGTCTGTGTATTTTGGCTGAAATTGAGCTTTAAATCCAAAAACGTTGATATGTATAATGACAATGAAGACATCCAGGATTTAGAGAGGTGTGAATGTTGCATGTGTCCTGTGTGTCATCTCTGAAACGGACTGGCATCATGTCAATTGTCTTTGCTTTCACACAATGAGCCATGGGATAGGCTCCAAGAATCCCCTTGTTCTCCAATTAGGATAAGCAGTGTAGAGAATGAATGAATCACACCATTATTTACACACGTACATAAAACCTTTGCTTACTATTGTATACACAGATGTTTAGCAGCAAACCTTTAATATACTGTATATCATAAGAAAATACATTTTTAAATGTATTTATAATGAACATAATAGTAATAATAATAATAATAATAATAATAATAATAATAATAATAATTCATTCATTCATTATCTCCCGCTTTATCCTCTATTAGGGTCGCGGGGGGGGTTCCCCATGCCCATCCAGGGGAGAACGTCTCGGGCGCTGGGCAGATAGACCCAGGACAGGGCGCCAATCCATCGCTGGGCATACACTCACTCACACAGACACACTCTATATGGGGCAATTTGGAGAACTCAATTGACTTGATCCATGTTTTTGGACTGTGGGAGAAAACCGGAGAACCCGGAGGAAACCCATGCAGACACGGGGAGAACATGGAAACTCCACCCAGATGGGGATTCGAACCGGGAATCCCTAGCGCTGAGAGGCAAACGTGCTAACCACTAAGCCACCATGCTGCTCAATAATGATAATAATAATAATAATAATAATTATTATTATCATTATTATTATAATAAGGGCATGTTCTCAGTACTAGGGATTCCCGGTTCGAATCCCCATCTGGGTATAAACAATGGATCAAAAAAAACATGGATCATGGTCAATTGAGTTCTCCAAATTGCCCCTATATAGAGTGTGTCTGTGTGAGTGAGTGTGTGCCCAGCGATGGATTGGTGCCCTGTCCTGGGTCTATCTGCCCAGCGCCCATAATGTTCTCTCCTGGATGGGCATGGGGAACCCCCCCACGACCCTAATAGAGGATAAAGTGGAAGATAATGGATGGATGGAACATAATATTTGGAGGACAGTGGTTAGCATGTTCGCCTGATGGGAATTCTGGTTACAATAATGGATGGAAGGATAGATAATAATAATAATAATAATAATAATAATAATAATAATAATAATAATAATAGGACGGCACGGTGGTTTAGTGATTAGCACGTTTACCTCTTAGCTCTGGGAATCCAGGTTTAAATCCCAATCTGGGTGGAGTTTCCATGTTCGCCCTGTGTCTGCATGGGTTTCCTCTGGGTTCTCCGGGTTCCTTCCACAGTCCAAAAACATGAATTCAAAGTGAATTGGAATTGCCCCATATAGTGTGTTTGCTCTGGTTCAATACTCTGTAAAACTTGCTATACAAGCAGAATTAGACAGTCTGAAGTTTGTATGTTCTCCTTACTTAAAATGGGTTTTGTCTTGTAGCTGTGTGCCTGATGTGTGGTGTACTGCTAAAAACATGTATTCAAGGTAAATTGAATGTGCTAAATTGCCATATAGCGTGTGTGTGTCTGTGTGAGTAAGTGTACCCAGTGATAGATTGGCATCCTGTCCTGGGTGTATCTGACCAGCGCCCGAAACATTCTCCCCTAAATGGGCATGGGGAACCCCCCCACAACCCTAGGATGAATGAATGAATTCATACTACTACTACTCATAATAATCCATCCATCTATTATCTTCCGCTTTATCCTCTATTAGGGTCGCGGGGGGGTTTCACATGCCCATCCAGGGAAGAACGTTTTGAGCGCTGGGCAGATACACCCAGGACAGGGCGCCAATCTAACGCTGGGCACACACTTACTCACACAGACACGCTCTATATGGGGCAATTTGGAGAACTCAATTGACTTGATCCATGTTTTTGGACTGTGAGAGGAAACCGGAGAACCCGGAGGAAACCCACGCGGACACGGAGAGAACATGGAAACTCCACCCAGATTGGGATTCGAACGGGAAATCCATAGTGCTGAGAGGCGAACATGCCAACCACTAAGCCACCTTGCCGCCAATAATAATAATAATAATAATAAATTTTACTATTAATTGTATTATTATTATTATTGATTTTGTTAATATTATTAAGTTATTTATTAAGGCTGCCCAGTGTTAGATTGGCACCCTGTCCTGGGTTTATCTGCCCAGCGCCCGAAACGTTCTCCCCTGGATGGGCATGGGGAACCCCACCGCGACCCTAATAGAGGATAAAGCTGAAGATAATGGATGGATGGACTTTTTAAGGCAGCAACGCCAACACTCCACCAGAGGTCTCCCTCCAACCATGAGATTGATATACCTTCAGTGAGTACCTCGGTTGATTCTTACCACCAGGGTCTCACTATATGATGTTTGTCAGTAAATCAACTACATACATCTCATCAAGAGATGTAATGAACAACAACGAAGGATATTTTTATTAAGTTATTATTTCCCAATAATGAACCAGCATACAAACATTCATTCATTCATTCATTATCTTCCGCTTATCCTCTATTAGGGTCGCGGTGGGGTTCCCCATGCCCATCCAGGGGAGAACGTCTCGGGCGCTGGGCAGATAGACCCAGGACAGGGCGCCAATCCATCGCTAAGCACACACTCACTCACACAGACACACACTATAGGGGGCAATTTTGAGAATTCAATTAACTTGATCCATGTTTTTGGACTGTGGGAGGAAACCGGAGAACCCGGAGGAAACCCACGCAGACACGGGGAGAACATGGAAACTCCACCCAGATGGGGATTCGAACCGGGAATCCCTAGCGCTGAGAGGCGAACGTGCTAACCACTAAGCCACCGTGCCGCCAGCATACAAACACCTAAACGAAATAATTTTTTTCCCAATAAATCATCAATTTTTATTATTATAATTATTGATGTCAATAATTGTGATTTAATAATTATGATGCCAGATTTCGTTTCTCAAATTCTCAGTATAATGTAAGTAATTATCATGACGTGTGATGATGAAATCACATTTGGCAGGTTTTATTTCAGAAGCTTTTAAATATTATATAGATCATGCTGAAAAAACTGGACCCACTTGTGAACTCCTTTTATTTATTTCTATAGTTATTTTTATAGGACATGTTGCTGTTGTTGGTTTCTGTTGGTAATGATCAGATGTCCATCCAAAAATGTAAAAGCTTGTTTAGTTTAATTGCTTGACAGGTTGTGGTAGCTCAGTGGTTAGGGCGTTGGGCTATCAATCTGAAGGTTGGGGGTTCAAATCCCAGGTCCACTGAAGTTACCAATGTGGGTCCTCATTGCTCCAGAGATGTTGTGATTAACCCTGTGTTCACCTTGTAAGTCGCTTTGGATAAAAGCATCTGCTGAATGACCAAATGTAAATGTAATAAAGGTTGGGGGTTCAAATCCCAGGTCCATTGAGGTTACCAGGTCCTTGAGCATCCTTAACCCTCATTGCTCCAGGGATGCTGTGTGAACCCTGTGCTCACTTTGTAAGTTGCTTGCGTCTTTTAAAAATAACCAAATGTAAATATAAAAGACTGAACTCAATGGTCTTTGCAGTAAAATCCTAACAGAACTGCAAAACCACTAGTGCAACAGATGTCTGTGGCTAAATGTCTAAATTGAGATCTCGATAATTTATCTATCTGCTATCTGCTATAACTCAGCTATGTGACAGATTTAATGATGGCTATGTCATCAGCTCTGGCAGTTGCCTAGCAACAGACCTCTGCTGACCCCACAAGACAAACCTTTTTTTCTATGTCAAGGGTCAGAAAGTTGAAGGCTTGGCTTTAGGAGTATCGTCCTGGGAATCACAACTAAAGACGTTCGGGATGAAACTGTTTTTGGTTTGTTTAGTTTAATTTTAGTTTGTTTTTAAAAGCATTTGATTAAAATGGCTTTTAAAAAGTATTATAAACACTGGCACGGCTGGAATGTACTTTTTATTAGAATAACACATAAGTATGGAATTGGAACTCAGAAGTTTGAAAAGGCATAAGTGTTAAATTCCTAAAGTCAACAATACAAACTGAATTATAAAGAAAATTAATAAAACAACCAGATCTGTCTTAATAAGCTCAGGGGGACTCTAAAAATACATATTTTAATATACTGTTCCAGTCAAGGGCGGCACGGTGGCTTAGTGGTTAGCATGTTCTCCTCTCAGCACTAGGGATTCCCGGTTCAAATCCCCACCTGGGTGGAGTTTCCATGTTCTCCCCATGTCCGTGTGGGTTTCCTCCGGGTTCTCCGGTTTCCTCTCACAGTCTAAAAACATGGATCAAGGTCAATTGAATTCTCCAAATTGCCCCATATGGAGTGTGCACAATGATAGATTCGCGCCCTGTCCTGGGTGTATCTGCCCAGCGCCCGAGATGTTCTCCCCTGGATGGGCATGGGGAACCCCCCCGCGACCCTAATACAGGATAAAGCGGAAGATAATGGATGGATGGATGTACCGGTCAAAAGTTTGGACACGCCCCCTTCTTGCTCCATAGTCTGTTTCCTCCACTTACCATATAGATGGACTTTGTAGCTTTACAATTACAGACTGTAGTCCATCTGTGTTCTTGTTATTGTTACAAAAAGAAAATGCATTTTGGAAAAAAAGAAAATGCAGTTTGCCATCACACATCACTATTTAATAGTGAAGCAGAGCTGCTTATTGAGGTAATTGTTAGGTAATATTATGTGCACAAGATTTGGTATTCAAACCCTTGGCTCGACCGTCAGCCTTTTATCTGTTTTTTTTTCTTTCCTTTCCTAAACCTTTTAAAAACCTTAATTAAAAAAAACAGTTTAATTCAGAATCTGTTCTTCATTTGGCAGCTTTGATTTGTTTTACATCAGCTTCCTCAGAACTCTAGCCATTGTAGGAAAAGATCAACAAGCTGCAATTGTCAGGTCCAAATAATGAGTAAAGATAAAATATCTTGCCAAAAATAAGAAAAAAAATCATTTGTTTTTGATGTTGGTATAAAGAACCTTCAGTAATCCTCTACTAGGGTCACATGGGGGGGGGAGGGGGGGGGTTCCCCGTGCTCATCCAGAGGAAAACGTGCTAACCACTAAGTTCAAGTTCAAGTTATTTATTTATATAGCGCCTTTTACAACAGTACAATGAAAAGCCTTTAAACCCCCAAAGAGCAAGCCGAAGCGACAGTGGCAAGAAAAAACTCCCTTTTATGTTGTTATTCAAGGAAGAAACCTTGGGAGGACCAAGACTCAGTGGGGGACTCATCCTCCTTGAGCGGCCAGGCAGCAACAACAATGTAAGACAGGCCTAGGCACTAGGCCACCATGCCGCCGTATTATTATTATTATTATTATTATTAAGGGTGGCATGGTGGCTTAGTGGTTAGCATGTTCTCCTCTCAGCGCTAGGGATTCCCGGTTCAAATCCCCATCTGGGTGGAGTTTCCATGTTCTCCCCGTGTCGAACACTGAATGAGTTTCATCCGGGTTCTCTGGTTTCCTCCCACAGTCCAAAAACATGGATCAAGTCAATTGAGTTCTCCAAATTGCCCCATAAAGAGTGTGTTTGTGTAAGTTAGCGTGTGCCCAACGATAGATTGGCGCCTTGTCCTGGGTGTAACCCTAATAGAGGATAAAGCGGAAGATAATGGATGGATGGATAATAATAATAATCCATCCATCCATCCATCCATTATCTTCAGATTTATCCTCCATTCGGGTTGCTGTGCGGCTCCCCATGCCCATCCAGGGGAGAACGTTTCGGGCGCTGGGCAGATACACCCAGGACAGGGCGCCAATATATCGCTGGGCACACACTCACTCACACAGACATACTCTATATGGGGCAATTTGGAGAAGTCAATTGACTTGATCCATGTTTTTGGACTGTGGGAGGAAACCTGAGAATCCGGAGGAAACCCACGAGGACATGGGGAGAAAATGGAAACTCCACCCAGATGGGGATTCGAACCGAGAATCCCTAGCGCTGAGAGGAGAACATGCTAACCACTAAGCCACCGTGCCGCCCTGTCATTTTATTGATTTAGAAAAGAATAGAGAACAATTGAGATTGTCTAAAGCTTTTTGGTTCCAGCCACATGATGCAGCTCGTCCAAGGCTCATCAGAGCAATTAGCTTTTCATTTACAGATTTAAATCAACACCTTTTCACAAACCTTCTCTCAGATTTACAGAGACAAACCTTTTAATCCTTCAATTTAGATGATTAAATTAATCCCAGTGCCATCGGTTTAAATCCAGCACCCAGCCATTCATTTCGAAACACTGTATGCTTCTTTTGGGTGAAAAGGTGGCTTAGTGGTGAGCACGTTTGCCTCTCAGTGCTGCAGATCCAGGTTTGAATCCCAATCTGGGTCGAGTCTTCATATTCTCTGTGTGTCTGAATGAGTTTCGTCCGGGTTCTCCGGTTTCCTTCCAAGGTCCAAAAACATGGATACAAGGTAAATTGAATGCTCTAAATTGCCACATTTACAGTGTGTGTGTGTTTGTGTAAGTGAGTGTGTGCCCAGTGATAGATTGGCGCCCTGTCCTGGGTGTATCTGCCCAGCGCCCGAGACGTTCTCCCCTGGATGGGCATGGGAAACCCCCCCGACCCTAATAGAGGATAAAGCGGGAGATAATGGATGGATGGATGGATGAAGTGACAGGTTCCTGCTAAAACTAGACAGCTAAACGTATCCCCTTAGATTATGAATACGTTCAGACCTCGAACAGCAGCAGGCAGCTGTGATTCCAGCTCAGCTTACACAGAACTGCCTTACAGTCTGTTCCACAGCTTAGTCCAGACTGATTATTTAAATAGATGGTGCCTCTCACTGCCACTTCTCCTTCATGTCAGTAGCGATGCCAGCTGCATGCCCGACACACTGTTTGCCACTAAAAATAAATCGACTCAGCCTCCTGTAAGTACTGCTTCCTGATCTGCTGAACTGTCTCTCTATTCTTCACTGATTCAAAATACAATTACCTCCTGTCTGCCGCCAGTCCCTTCAGATTCACCCTCCTTATTTCATCATCCACCAATAACTACAGATAATCCGTTATAGTGTCACGTCTGGGCGGCACGGTGGCTTAGTGAGTAGCATGTTCTCCTCTCAGCTCTAGGGATTCCCGGTTCGAATCCCAATCTGGGTGGAGTTTCCATGTTCTCCCCGTGTCTGCGTGGGTTTCCTCCGGGTTCTCCGGTTTCCTCCCACAGTCCAAAAACATGGATCAAGGTCAACTGAGTTCTCCAAATTGCCCCATATAAAGTGTGTTTGTGTGCGTGAGTGTGTGCCCAGCGATAGAGTGGCGCCCTGTTCTGGGTGTATCTGCCCAGCGCCTGAAACGTTCTCCCCTGGATGGGCATGGGGAACCCCCCCCGCGACCCTAGTAGAGGATAAAGTGAAAGATAATAAAATAATGAATGAGTGTCTCATCAAGGGCGGCACGGTGGCTTAGTGTTCAGCATGTTCTTCTCTCAGAACTAGGGATTCAGGTTCGAATCCCCATCTGGGTGGAGTTTCCATGTTCTCCCCGTGTCCGAGTGGGTTTCCTCCGGGTTCTCCGGTTTCCTCCCACAGTCCAAAAACATGGATCAAGACAATTGAGTTCTCCAAATTGCCCCATAATGTGCTAACAAACTTTTACATCAGCAATGAACAGAATACAAAAATAAAATAGCATTATTTTCTGATCATGTGATCAAAACCGCCCGTTCCTGTAGATTCCTTCTTTACAACATCAGGAAGATCAGACCCTTCTTGACTGAACATGCTACCCAACTGCTTGTTCAAGCCCTAGTCCTATCCCGGCTTGATTATTGTAATGCGTTTCTTGCCGGTATCCCAGCTTCCACAATCAGACCTCTTCAACTAATTCAAAACTCTGCAGCTCGACTTGTGTTTGACCAGCAGAAGAACTCCTGTCACTCCATTACTCACTTCCCTCCATTGGTTCCTGTAGCTGCTGCATTCAGTACAAGTCACTGACTCTAGCATACAGAACCATTTCTGGATCTTCCCCCTCCTACCTTCACTCTATCTTTTCAAAATACACTCCGACTCGTTCACTTCGCTCCAGTGATGATTGTCGTCTGGTGATTCCACCTCACCGAGGAGCTAATTCTCACTCCGTGGCGTTCACCACTGCAAAATGGTGGAATCATCTTCCCAACCCTGTCCGTAAGACAGAATCACTAAACAGTTTTAAGAGACTACTGAAGACGCATCTCTTTAACAAATACCTGTTGTAAAAAAAAAAGGGGGGGGGGGTGCAGGACCAGATAACAATCAGGTTAAATAATTCTACAGTGAAGCTGGTTTTCTTCATAACTTCTGACTTGTGTTGTTCTCATTTGTAAGTCGCTTTGAATAAAAGTGTCTGCTAAATTCATCCATTATCTTCCGCTTATCCTCTACTAGGGTCGCGGTGGGGTTCCCCATGCCCATCCAGGGGAGAACGTCTCGGGCGCTGGGCAGATAGACCCAGGACAGGGCGCCAATCCATCGCTGGGCACACACTCACGCACACAAACACACTCTTTATGGGGCAATTTGGAGAATTCAATTAACTTGATCCATATTTTTGGACTGTGGGAGGAAACCGGAGAACCCGGAGGGAACCCACGCAGACACGGGGAGAACATGGAAACTCCACCCAGATGGGGATTCGAACCGGGAATCCCTAGTGCTGAGAGTCGAACGTTCTAACCACTAAGCCACCGTGTCGCCGTGTCTGCTAAATTATTAAATGTAAATGTAATTATTGCGTCATCGCGCACTGTGCTGTTGAAATAGCAATCTACCAAAGTCAGACCGCATCAACCTCTTAAAAGGAACAGTAAGTCGGCAAGACGCGCTGATTGTCATGATAACAAACACAAACTGACACTAAATTAGGCCCCTACGTGCTCGGTTTACGAGTGGCTGATTTTAAAATCACTAAAATAAAGCCCCTTTTGAAATTCCCCTTGTGGAATATCATGGTCAGCAACATTAAGGATTTGTATTGGAAACACACTCATTAAAAACTATCTAGCCCCGATAACAGCTTCCGCTTTTTTGGGATGCCTTTAACATCATTTTCAACTGTGTCTGTGGTAAGTTTTGGCCTTTTTTCCCTCCCTCAATAAGCATTCGTCAGGTCAGACACTGATGTTAGATGGGAGGGCCAGACTCATGAATTCCCTTCTAGTTCCCAAAGACATCGAGTGAGGTTAAGGTCACGGCTCTGTGTAGGCCAGTCACTTCAGACTCTCCCAACCATGTATTTATGGACCCTGCTCTGTGTAACGGGACACAGTCATGCTCCAAACTGTCTCCACAGTGATGTAGACACAACATTTTCCAAAACATACCGTTATCTGCTTGATTTATTACAGCCGTGGCAATGGGACTGAATAAAACACCTGAATATGGTGATTACAAGGAGCAACTTAATACTTTACAATATATATATATATATATATATATATATATATATATATATATATATATATATATATATATATATATATATATATATATATCCCCCCCCCCCCCCCCCCCCCCCCCCCCCCCCCCCCCCCCCCCCCCCCCCCCCCCCCCCCCCCCCCCCCCCCCCCCCCCCCCCCCCCCCCCCCCCCCCCCGAGAACATGGAATCACCCAGATTGGGATTCGAACCTGGATAGCCAGTGCTGAAAGGGGGACATGCTAACCACTAAGCCACTTCACTGTTTATCCATCCATTCATTATCTTCCACTTTATCCTATATTAGGGTAGCGGGGGGTTCCCCATGCCAATCTAGGCGAGAATGTTTCGGGCTCTGGGCAGAGACACCCAGGACAGGACGCCAATCCATCGCCGGGCACACTCAATCACACAGACACACTCTATATGCAGCAATTTGGAGAACTCGATTGACCTTGATCCATGTTTTTCGATTGTGGGAGGAAACCGGAGAACCCGGAGGAAACCCACCTGGACACGGGGAGAACATGGAAACTCCACCCAGATTGGAATTCGAACTGTGAATCCCAGCGCTGAGAGGAGAACATGCTAACCACTAAACCACCGTGCTGCCCTACTCAATTGAACTTAAATCTATGTTTTTTGGACCGAGAACCTGGAGAAAACCCACACGGACACGGGGAGGACATGGAAACCCCAATGAGCCTGGGATTCAAACCTGGTTCCCCAGCGCTGAGAGGAGAACATGCTAACCACTAAGCAAATGGAAACACCTCGCTTTATAATAATGTCGCTCCGCTTTCTTGTTTCATCACCTTCAGCCTTCCTCTATTTACTTACTTTTATCCTTTTATCATTTTCTTTTCTTTTTATCGCCTTTATATTGTTTTTAGTCTCCCTGAAAACCCAGTAGTGTCCACCTCCACCCAGGACAGGTCGCTGGGCACACAATCACTCACTCACGCAGTCACACTCTATATGGGGCAACTTGGAGAAGTCAATTGACTTGATCCATGTTTTTGGACTGTGGGAGGAAACCGGAGAACCCGAAGGAAACCCACGTGGTCACGGGGAGAACATGGAAACTCCACCCAGTTAGGGATTCGAACCGGGAATCCCTAACGCTGAGAGGAGAACATGCCAACCACTAAGCAAATGGAAACACCTCGCTTTATAATAATGCCGCTGCGGTTTCTTGTTTAATCACCTTCAGCTTTCTTCTATTTACTTACTTTTATCCTTTTATCATTTTCTTTTCTTTTCATCGCCCTTTATATTGTTTTTAGTCTCCCTGAAAAGCACCTCTAACTCAAATATATTAATATTAGTGAATATTACACTGTATAAAAGATTCATTCATTCATTCATTCATTCATTATCTCCCGCTTATCCTCTATTAGGGTCGCGGTGGGGTTCCCCATGCCCATCCAGGGGAGAACGTCTCGGGCGCTGGGCAGATAGACCCAGGACAGAGCGCCAATCCATCGCTGGGCACACACTCACTCACACAGACATACTCTATATGGGGCAATTTGGAGAATTCAATTAACTTGATCCATGTTTTTGGACTGTGGGAGGAAACCGGAGAACCCGGAGGAAACCCAAGCAGACACGGGGAGAACATGGAAACTCCACCCAGATGGGGATTCGAACCGGGAATCCCTAGCGCTGAGAGGCGAACGTGCTAACCACTAAGCCACCGTGCCGCCGGAATTGCCGCCCGTATAAAAGATTATTATTATTATTATTATTCATATTTAAAACCCTATACTGTGTCACCTGATCAGGTTTTGCTTAAAATGGAAAGGCGTTTTTTGACGTGTTGGTGACGCAGGACAGGAGGAGGATCATATCGCTGACATGCACTGATGCTGCTACTGGCAGCAGACGTATGAGCTCTTCAATTAGCTGGCTATTTTTACGCTGGCCAACGTGAGATATTACCTGCCCTAATGTGCCATATTTTATTCACGACCAACGTCATCGCAGATAGATAGCAAGCAGGAGCTGTGCTGAAACTTCAATATCAAAGCGGATGTCATTAAGCAGAGGGCGGTTGGCATGGGGCAGTATATTTAGGCAACTCTATTCCAGCTGTAGTTATCTCGTTTTCATCACAGGAGCTGAAATGGTGAAGGATTCCAAATTTCATTGGCAATACAGGCTTTTTATGATGTGTTCTACGACTTAAATTAAGCTTTTAAATGAAGTTAAATTCCGGCGGCGCGGTGGCTTAGTGGTTAGCATGTTCTCCTCTCAGCACTAGGGATTCCCGGTTCAAATCCCCATCTGGGTGGAGTTCCTATGTTCTCCCCGTGTCACCGTGGGTTTCCTTCGGGTTCTCCGGTTTCCCCGGTTTCCCCGGTTTCCTCCCACAGTCCAAAAAACATAGATCAAGTCAATTGAATTCTCCAAATTGCCCCATATAGTGTATGTCTGTGAGTGAGTGTGTGCCCTGTCCTGTCTGCCCAGCGCCCGAGACATTCTCCCCTGGATGGGCATGGGGAACCCCACCGCTACCCTAATAGAGGATAAAGCGGAAGATAATGAATGAATTAATAAATTCCGGCGGCACGGGGGCTTAGTGGTTAGCATGTTCTCCTCTCAGCACTAGGGATTCCCGGTTCAAATCCCCATCTGGGTGGAGTTCCTATGTTCTCCCCGTGTCACCGTGGGTTTCCTTCGGGTTCTCCGGTTTCCCCGGTTTCCTCCCACAGTCCAAAAAACATGGATCAAGTCAATTGAATTCTCCAAATTGCCCCATATAGAATGTGTATGTGAATATGCGCCCGGCGATAGATTGGCCCCCTGTCCTGGGTCTATCTGCCCAGCGCCCGAGACATTCTCCCCTGGATGGGCATGGGGAACCCCACCGCTACCCTACTAGAGGATAAAGTGGAAGATAATGAATGAATGAATTCCGGCGGCACGGGGGCTTAGTGGTTAGCATGTTCTCCTCTCAGTGCTAGGGATTCCCGGTTCGAAACCCCATCTGGGTGGAGTTTCTATGTTCTCCCCGTGTCACCGTGGGTTTCCTCCAGGTTCCCCGGTTTCCTCCCACAGTCCAAAAAACATGGATCAGGTCAATTGAATTCTCCAAATTGCCCCATATAGAGTGTGTCTGTGAGTAAGTGTGTGCCCAGCGATAGATTGGCGCCCTGTCCTGGGTGTATCTGCCCAGTGCCCGAGACGTTCTCCCCTGGATGGGCATGGGGAACCCCACCGCTACCCTACTAGAGGATCAAGCGGAAGATAATGGATGGATAATAGCTTTACATTTTATAAAATAATAAAGACATTTAACGTTCATACAATTCATTTAAAGGAGATCCTTATTAAACGGTTCTCAGTAGACCTTCTGTGACGGGATGTAGAGAACCAGCGGCTGTGGGGGGAGGGAACGGAAGGCGATAGACGGTAATTAAAGGTAATTTGGCACCTGCTGGATGTTCCGCTAATGATTGTGTGCAGCCTACAGAGGCCAGGGTGAGACGTACAGCGTGGGGTGAGACGTACAGTGTGGGGTGAGACGTACAGCGTGGGGTGAGACGTACAGCGTGGGGTGAGACATACAGCGTGGGGTGAGACGTACAGCGGTGACGGCAGACACACCGGCTCAGCAGCAGAATTCAAAACATTCTGTAAATAAAAGCCCTTCCTGTCGCTGCTGCGCTCTCTCCCCATGCTGTACGTCTTATCCGGCGGATCCAGACTGCACATGGATTACCAACGGCACCTGCTGCTAATTACCTTTAATTACAGACTAGCACCTTTAACCCCCCAGCGTCATCTGTTCTTCTACGCCCTGGCCACACCCCTCCCAGTGGGTCGTTCTCGCAAATACGACTTTAGGACGGCTTGGTCCTTAATTCCCCTAATGCCCACCTCATCTCATCTTATTATCCATCCATCCATTATCTTCCGCTTTATCCTCTATTAGGGTCGCTGGGGGGGGGGGGGGGGTCCATATGCCCATCAAGGGGAGCACGTTTCAGGTGCTGGGCAGATACACCCAGGACAGGACACCAATCTATCGACGGGCACATATTCACATACACACTCTATATGGGGCAATTTGGAGAACTCAATTGACTTGATCCATGTTTTTTGGACTGTGGGAGGAAACCGGAGAACCCGGAGGAAACCCATGTGGATACGGGGAGAACATGGAAACTCCACCCAGATTGAGAGAACATGCTAACCTCTAAGCCACCGTGCCACCCCTCATCTTATTATCTTATACTTCATTTTATACTAGTGACTAGGGTCACAGGGTATTCTATGTCCATATAGGGGAGAGTGTTTCGGGCGCTGGGCAGATACACCCAGGACAGGACGCCAATCCATCACTGGGCACACACTCACTCACACACACAGACACTACAGTGCCTTGCAACAGTATACCTAAATGACAAAATGTAAATGTACAAGCAGAGTTAATTTAGTAATTTAAGACAATATAGGTGTATAGGACAATATCGCATGTTCTCCTCTCAGCACTAGGGATTCCAGGTTCGAATCCCAATCTGGGTGGAGTTTCCATGTTTTCCCCGTGTCCATGTGGGTTTCTTCCGGGTTCTCCGGTTTCCTCCCACAGTCCAAAAACATGGATCAAGGTCAATTGAATTCTCTAAATTGCCCCATATAGAGTGTGTTTGTGTGAGTGTGTGTGTGCCCAGTGATAGATTGGTTCCCTGTCAAAAAAAAAAAAAGGGGGGGGGGGCGCAGCATCAAATAACGTTCAGATTTGATATTGCTACAGTGTATGGAAAAAAACGTTTTCAATGTCCAATAAATTTCGTTCCACTTTACGATTGTGTCCCACTTGTTGATTCTTCCTAAAAAATGATATTTTCATATCTTTATGTTTAAAGCCAGAAATGTGGCAAAAGTTCAAGGGGGGGGCTGAATACTTTTGCAAGGCACTGTATATAGGGCCAATTTAGAGCAGCCAATTCACTTTGAATCCATGCTTTTGGGCTGTGGTTGGGGGGGGTGTGTGTCCAGGAGAGAGTTGGTTACAGGCGCTGGGCAGATACACCCAAGACAGGGCACAAATTCGTTACTGGGCACACAACTATACTCACTATATGGGGCAATTTAGATCAGCCAATTCATCCTGAATTTATGTTTTTTGGCTGTGGTCGGGGGAAACCCAAGCCCGTCCAGAGGAGAGTGGGCAGATGGGCGCTGGGCAGACACACCCAGGACAGTGCGGCAATCCATTGCTAACACACACAAACACACTCTGTAAAACACAGACACCCCTGAAATAAGAGTACAGTACCATCAAAAATCATTCATTCATTCAGGATCTTTCATATAATCATCTACTAGGGGCTAATACACCCAGGACAGGGTGTCAATTCAAGACTGGACACATTCACTCACACACTATATGGGGCGATTTAAAGCGTTCAATTTACCTTGAATCCAGGTTTTTGGACTGTGGGAGGAAAACCGCAGAACCTGGAGGAAACCCATGCAGACACAGGGAGAACATCATAGAAATTCCACCCAGATCGGCATTTTAACCTGGATCCCCAGCGCCGAGAGGAGAACATGCTAACCATATAGCCACCCTGCCAAGCCGCCCACTAACGCCAACATTCAGTTTTCATGTCATATTCATTCATTCATTATCTCTCGCTTTATCCTCTATTAGGGTCGCGGGGGGGGGGGGGGTTCCCAATGCCCATCCAGAGAACGCCTCGGGCGCCGGGCAGATACACCAAGGGCAGGGCGCCAATCCATCGCTGGGCACACACTCACTCACACAGACACACTCTATATGGGGCAATTTGGAGAACTCAATTGACTTGATCCATGTTTTTGGACTGTGGGAGGAAACCGGAGAACCAGGAGGAAACCCACGCAGACACGGGAAGAACATGGAAGCTCCACCCAGATTGGGATTCGTAATGGGAATCCCTAGTGCTAAGAGGAGAACATGCTAACCACTAAGCCACCGTGCCGCTGTTTTCATGTCATATTCATTCATTCATTATCTCCCGCTTTATCCTCTATTAGGGTCGCGGTGGGGTTCCCCATGCCCATCCAGGGGAGACGTCTCGGGTGCTGGGCAGGTAGACCCAGGACAGGGCGCCAATCCATCGCTGGGCACACACACTCACACACACACACACACACACACACACTCTATATGGGGCAATTTGGAGAACTCAATTGACTTGATCCCTGTTTTTGGACTGTGGGAGGAAACTGGAGAACCCGGAGGAAACCCACGCGGACATGGGGAGAACATGGAAACTTCACCCAAATTGGGATTTGTAATGGGAATCCCTAGTGCTGAGAGGAGAACATGCTAACCACTAAGCCACCGTGCTGCCGTTTTCATGTCATATTCAAATTTTAATTCATTCATTAAGAATTTTCCTAATTATTTGTAAGAATTGAAAGGAGAATGTGCAGTGAGATGTTAAAAAAAAAACACTTTGGCAGTAAATTGTGGCGTTAGTGTAGACAGCCTATTGGTATATGTGTAAATAAAAGTAGTACGCTGGGAAAAAAAAGCACCTTTTAAGGCGTACACAAAGACGCACTGGCTTTTCAAGCTTTCTGCGGAACACGTGTCAAGCTAATGGCTTGTATAAAAATGTCAGGCGGTTGTTTACAGTGCAGCGGTTTCTGTTGAGCGCTTGGTGGTTGCTACATGATTTGTTAGCCTTCAGGACGTTTTGTACGAAATTCAAATAGGCCGATGTTTTACACTAACCTTTAACCCAGACACGTTTACAGCTACAGTTACATCAACCACACCAATTAATGAGGATTAAACTGTTAGATTAAAATAATATTAATATTACCAATAATATTGAAGCGACAGGGTGGTTTAGTGGTTAGCATGTTCGCCTCTCAGCGCTGGGATTCCCAGTTCGAATCCCAAGCTGGGTGGAGTTTTCATGTTTTCCCTGTGTCTGCGTGGGTTTCCTCCGGGTTCTCCGGTTTCCTCCCACAGTCCAAAAACATGGATCAAGTCAATTGAATTCTCAAAATTGCCCCATATAGAGTGTGTGTGTGAGTGAGTGTGTGCCCAGCGATGGATTGGCGCCCTGTCCTGGGACTATCTGCCCAGTGCCCGAGGCATTCTCCCCTGGATGGGCATGGGGAACCCCACCGCGACCCTGATAGAGGATAAAGCGGGAGATAATGAATGAATGAATTTCTAATAATATTGAAGCGGCACGGTGGCTTAGTGGTTAGCATGTTCTCCTTTCAGCGCTTGGGATTCTTGGTTCGAATCCCAATCTGGGTGGAGTTTCCATGTTCTCCCTGTGTCTGTGTGGGTTTCCTCCTGGTTCTCCGGTTTCCTCCCACTGTCCAAAAACATGTATCAAGTCAATTGAATTCTCCAAATTGCCCGATATAGAGTGTGTCTGTGTGAGTGAGTGTGTGCCCAGCGATGGATTGGCGCCCTGTCCTGGGACTATCTGCCCAGCGCCCGAGGCATTCTCTCCTGGATGGGCATGGGGAACCCCACCGCGACCCTGATGGAGGATAAAGCGGGAGATAATGAATGAATGAATATTGAAGTGGCATGGTGGCTTAGTGGTTAGCATGTTCTCCTCTCAGCTCTAGGGATTCCAGGTTCGAATCCCAATCTGGGTGGAGTTTCTCCCCGTGTCCTTGTGGGTTTCCTCCTGGTTCTCCGGTTTCCTCCCTCCCATTGAGTTCTCCAAATTGCCCATATGAATTGTGTTTGTGTGAGTGAGTGTGTGCCAAGCGATAGATTGGCGCCCTGTCCTGGGTCTATCTGCCCAGCGTCCGAGACGTTCTCCTCTGGGTGGGCATGGGGAACCCCCCCGCGACCCTAATAGAGGATAAGGCGGAAAATAATGGATGGATGGATTACTGTGGCTTAGTTGTTAGCATGTTCGCCTCTCGGGATCTGGGTTTAAATCCCAATCTGGGTAGAGTTTCCATGTTCTCCCTGTGTCTGTGTGGGCTTTCTCTTGACTCAAGGTGAACTGAATGCTCCAAATAATCCCATATTGTGTGTGTGTGTGTGTTTCTTTTTGTGAGATGGAGTGGGCGAGTGTCCCCAGTGATAGATTGGCACCCTGTCCTGGGTGTATCTGCCTAAAATGGATTGGTTCTCCCCTGGATGGGCATGGAGAACCCCCACGACCCTAGTAGTAGAACAAATGAATGAATGTATGAATAACAATAAGCTTGGGGTGCATTGTGGCATAGTGGTAAGCTTGTTCACCTCTCAGCACTGGGGATCCAGGTTATCTGGGAGTAGTTCCAATGATCTCCCAATGTCAATGTGGGTTTCCTCCAGGTTCTCCATTTTTTTCCCACAGTCCAAAAACATGGCTTCAAGGTGAATTTGCTGCTCTGGACTTTGTAGTTTTACAATTACAGTCTGTAGTCCATCTGTATTCTTGTTGTTGTTAGTCCCCTGTTGGTTTTGTGTTCTCTGTTGGTCAGGATCATCACAGAACAGGTGTAATTTGGGTGGTGGATTGTTTATTGTCAGTTCTGCAGTGACACTGATGTGGTGAGGGGGTTTTAGTGCAGCAGTGCTGCTGAAGTTTCATTTAAACTCCTCAGTGACACTGCTGGGATAGGAATAATGACCCACCAAATAACCCCTGCTCTGTGGTGGTTCTATTGGGATTCTTACCATTAGAACAGAGTAAAGGGGACGTACACAGTATGTACTGTAGAACACACACAGATGGACTACAGTC
>JAFMOD010001075.1:0-36328 GCA_019802435.1 Corydoras maculifer | reverse complement strand
AGCTACCACACCCCACCACTGAGCTACCACACCCCACCACTGAGCTACCACGTCACCACTGAGCTACTACACCTCACCACTGAGCTACCACACCCCACCACTGAGCTACCACACCCTACCACACCCTACCACTGAGCTACCACACCCCACCACTGAGCTACCACACCCCACCACTGAGCTACCACACCCCACCACTGAGCTACCACACCCCACCACTGAGCTACCACACCCTACCACTGAGCTACCACACCCTACCACTGAGCTACCACACCCTACCACTGAGCTACCACACCCTACAATGAGCTACCACACCTTACCACAGAGCTACCACTTGAATTCAAACACCTAGCTGTGTCTTTTAAACAAATAAATACTTGCAGTGTTGTGTGAACAGTTTGGGGAAACTCTTTACTGTTTCAGCAAGAGTGCTGGAAGTAAGGGCCATGAAGAGACGGTTGGGTAATTTAAACTACAGACAGGAACTAAACCAGGATGGCTACAGATTTGGAGAGATTCTTTCCTGAATAAGCAGTACATGTGTCGTATAAAAAAAGGAAAGATCACAGAGTGCAAACCAAAACACGTGTTATCACATTGTGCAGCAAACCATGTTATATCTAGAGATATAAAGATCAGAGGGATTATAGCCAAGCTCCAAGACCGAGATAAAGAAAGCCAAAGCACAAAAGGGAATGGGTGAAAACAAGAAATCAAGTGTGATCATACAAGAAAATGGAAGAGAGCAGGGGGGGGAGCTAATCTCTTTGTTCATGTCCTTCACACAGTCCGACTGCCATGTTCTAAACAGAATTGCATTATTATAAAGCTAATTACAGTCAGAATAGGTTTAGCAGCTGTTACAAATGACTTGAAAAGAAGAGATGAATAGGGGGGGGGGGGGGTGAATGCCCAGGTTCCAAGACTTAAAAAATATTTACTGCTCTCTGTGCAATAGATTCTTAAGTCAAATTCATCAAAAACAGTGGCTGGTTTTAATAATAGTAAATATGACTATTTTATTTTAAAAATGGACATAGAGCTAAAATCTATCCATCCATCCATTATCTTCCGCTTTATCCTCTATTAGGGTTGGGGGGGGGGTTTCCACATGCCCATCCAGGGGAGAACGTTTCAGGCGCTGGGCAGATACACCCAGCCAATCTATCACTGGGCACACTCACTCACACAAACACACTCTATATGGGGCAATTTGGAGAATTCAATTGACTTGATCCAAGTTTTTGGACTGTGGGAGGAAACCGGAGAACCCAGAGGAAACCCATGTGGACACGGAGAGAACATGGAAACTCCACCAAGATTGGGATTGGAACCGGGAACGCCTAGTGCTGTACCAAATAATCAAAAGGCAATATGGTGGCTAAGTGGTTAGTAGGTTGTCCTCTCAGTGATGGAGATCTAGGTTTGAATTTTAATCTGGGTGGAGTTTTCATGTTCTCTCCGTGTCCGTGTGGGCTTTCCTTTCACAGTGCAAAATCATGGATTCAGCCGGCTGCTCTAAACTGCCCCAGTGTTATATTAGTGCCCTGTATCTGTATATCTGCCCAGCACCTGAAACAATCTCCCTTGGATGGGGATGGGGAACCTTAGTTCTTTAAGTATAGTATTAAGCAGAAGATAATTGATGGATGGATGGATACTCATGTGAACCACAATACATCACATTTCTTATAGTTAAGTATGATTTTTTTCAAATAATATAAAACCTAAATTACCTACCTTGTTTACACAAAAAGTTTACGCACACATATACACACACCTCACCTAAAGATGCTTTAATGACATCAGAATTTAAGTTGTTTCCCCCTTTAGAAGATATAACATCTTTCACTCAACTGTAAAGGTTTAACACAAATCTGGTGTGTTTGTGCAGGCAAGTCAAGGTCCTTCATCAAACTCACATAACTATGGCTTTTATATATATATATATATAGGGGCGGCACGGTGGTTTAGTAGTTTGAATGTTCTCCTCTCAGCGCTAGGGATTCATAGTTCGAATCCCAATCCGGTTGGAGTTTTAATGTTCTCCCCATGTCTAATTCCATTTCCTCCCACAGTCCAAAAACATGGGTCAAGGTCAAGTGATAGATTGGCACCCTGTCCTGGATGGGCAGGGGGCATGCATATATATATATATATATATATATATATATATATATATATATATATATATATATATNATATATATATATATATATATATATATATATATATATATATATATATATATATATAGCGGCACGGTGGCTTAGTGGTTAGCACGTTCGCCTCTCAGCGCTAGGGATTCCCGGTTCGAATCCCCATCTGGGTGGAGTTTCCATGTTCTCCCCGTGTCTGCGTGGGTTTCCTCCGGGTTCTCCGGTTTCCTCCCACAGTCCAAAAACATGGATCAAGTTAATTGAATTCTCAAAATTGCCCCGTATAGAGTGTGTTTGTGTGAGTGAGTGTGTGCCCAGCGATGGATTGGCGCCCTGTCCTGGGTCTAACTGCCCAGCGCCCGAGACGTTCTCCCCTGGATGGGCATGGGGAAACCCACCGCGACCCTAGTAGAGGATAAGCGGGAGATAATGAATGAATGAATGAATATATATACATATACATATATATATATATATATATATATATATATATATATATATATACATATATATATATATATATATATGGATATATATGCATACACACACACACACACACAGACACACACATACATATATTTATTGATGCGTTTTCACTCAATTTCTTTCCCAGAGTCATGTCTTCCCACGTCACGTCCCTGTGTCCACAGGTCTACTTTTATTAAATGATCCTGGGCTCTCTGGCATTTTAGGTCATATGTCCACAACCCCACACTTTCCATTACGCCCATTTCTTAAGATAATATATTAAATTAACATCTGAGGTCATTTTTAGGTCATTAGGTAGTTAAGAGTCAGTGAAGGTGAACATGTTTAACTCGTGAGATCATTTAAAAAAATATACAAACCCCCATCATGTGAAAAGATGGGAAACTTTGTAAAAAAATAAAAAATAAAAATGCAGTAAGAACTACATGTGGATGGAGCAGCTCAAAATGGTAAGCTGGGGGATGTCCATTTTAAAGATCGAGAACAAATAAAAAAATCTACAATAGAACTCTAAAATGCAGAGACAGCTGGTCGACGGAGTTCAGAACGTTTTCCATCAGATGGGATTTCATAGAAAAAACAATACAGTGGGCAATATAATCATTCTACTAGACATTTCACTATTTTTTATCCTGTATGAGGTGATATAGTGGCATTTTGACTGCATACTAACCACACCCTATGTTTGTGCCCCTTAGCCATAATATTAAATGGGTTATATGAATGTTGGGGCAGATTGTCAGGTCTGCACCTGAAATTGGTCTGGTGGTAAGATTTAATGAAATTCATCGATTTAATCATGCAATAGCCCCTAGAGGGCTAAATAACAGCAACAAGAGACTGCTATTTAAAAAGAACCCATTGTTTCCACAGCAATGGTGAATGCTATATCTGATGTTTCTCAAACAAGTTAGTAAATTAGAGCGTAAGACCTTAAAAACGTTCACAAGAAAATTTTAAACATTAAAACAGCCTAAAAGAATTTATGATGTATTATCCTCGTCCTCTTTCAGGTTTTGTCTGTGTAGATTTCGTCCCCCAGTCCCCAAAGGCATTAAGGGAGGTAAATTGGAGGCAATTCTAAATTGCCTCTAGGTGTGAATGTGTTCGTATCGGATGGGACTGCTGACCCGTCTGTGTTGTTGTGAATGACATATCTGTAATTACAGTTTGAACCGTGCGAAAATACTCACAAATCATAGTCCTGACTAACATATTCCACGAAATATCCAAATGATCGCATATCAGGAGAACCATGGCAACATGTGAGCATTTTATTATGACACTCAAAACAAATAACGGTGGCAGGATTTAATGATGATTCTAATGATTCGGGTCGTGGGTGGGGCTCCCATGCCCATCCAGGGGAGAAAATTTCATGCGCTGGGCAGATACACCCAGGACAGGGCACCAATCTATCGCTGGGCACACTCACTAACACAGACACACTCTATATGGGCCAATTTGGAGAATACAATGACCTTGATCAATGTTTTTGGACTGTGGGAGGAAACTGAGAGGAAACCCACGCAGACACGGGGAGAACATGGAAACTCCACCCAGATTGGGATTCGTATGTTCACAAACATGAATGAATTATTATATATACATGTATAAATGTACAAAAATATATCGACTCCCTGGCCGTTTTATTAGATACACCTCCTCATTCCTACACTCACTGTCTGTTTTTCAGTTCCTCTTACCATTCTGTAGTCTATCTGATTTTCTACATACTCTTTTCGTCCCCTTGACCCCGTCCTCTGATGATCAGGATCTTCACAAAGCAGGTATTATTAGGGTGGTTGATGTTGGTACGAATGAATTAGACCTTTGTATGTTCTGATTGGTGGACTGTTTTCTGTTCAGCAGCACAGCTGTGTCTGATCCACTCTTACCAGCACAACCCACAGTATCAAACACCACCATGTCGGTATCACTGCAGTACTGACAATCAACCACCACCCTAATACCTCCTCTGTGTGAGTCCTGATCATCAGCGAACATACTGCAGTTGACTAACAAAATATTTACAAAAAAAGATGCGTTAGTAGGTTCTCCATTTGTGAAAAAGCGAGGTATAAGGGTGGTGGATGATTCTCAGTCCTGCAGTGAAACTGACATGGTGGTGTGTTAGTTTGTGAAGAGTGAAGAGGATAAACAAAGTATGTTGAGAAACAGATGGACTACAAAATGGAATTGTAGAACTACAAAGTCCATTTACATAGTAAGTGGAGAAACAATGAGCTGGGCCTAATAAAATGGCCGATGTGTGTTTATTTTCAGAAATAAACGATCGTCTAACATACTGCCTGAATGCAGCTCGAGATCTGAGAGAGTGTTGGCACAGTGACATGATATGTACAAAAACGGTAAAGAAGACCAGAAAGGATTTAATTAAGCCACTTACGAAGCACAAATTACTGTGATCTGCTTGGCTAGGCCAAAGAACACACACACACATACACACACACACACACACACACACACACACACACACACACACACACACACACACACACACACACACACACACACACACTGCCAAAAATCTATCAAGAAAAAATGTACATGAATCAAGTAAAAATATCTGCCAATATAAGTAAATTTATCTTCTTAAGATATCTTAAAATAAATTATTTGTTTTTCTTAGAAATCAAAATCAAGGTTTGTTAGACAGATTTAGGTTTTTTCTGATTTATTAAGCTTGAATTTTTTGCAGTGCACACACACACACGCGCACGCGCGCACACACACACACACACACACACTTCTCCATAGACTTACATTCATTTTGCAGAGACTAACACAAACCTTAACTCTTAACCACTAACCTTTAATTCACTTAACCTTTAACATACAAAGTAATCAGTTCACATGTTTTTGTTTGGAAAAAGACAATTTTAAAAAAGTAATTAAGGTATTTCAGGTTTCTGCTTAAATTTAAGACATTTATTGCATCCAGTAATAACGAGATATGAAGTTGATATGTTGACAGTCAACTACAGCTAATGTTCACTGAGCTTCATTCATTAGATTCGCGGGGGGGGGGGGCATGAGGAGAAAGTTTCAGGCACTGGACAGATACACCCTGGCAGATACACGCCATTCTATCGCTGGGCACACACTCCTTCACACAGACACACTCTATATGGGGCAATTTGGAGAATTCAGTTGACCTTGATCCATGTTTTTGGACTGTGGGAGGAAACCGGAGAACCCGGAGGAAACCCATGCGGACATGGAGAGAACATGGAAACTACACTCAGATTGGGATTCGAACCGGGAATCCCTAGCGCTGAAAGGAGAACATGCTAACCACTAAGCCACCGTGCGGCCCCCACTGAGCTTGTTAGTGAAGGTATATTCAAGGAAAATTGCTCCTGTAGAGTGTGTGTGTGTGTGTGTGAGTGAGTTATTGTGTGCATATATATATATATATATATATATATATATTCATTCATTCATTATCTCCCGCTTTATCCTCTATTAGGGTCGCGGTGGGGTTCCCCATGCCCATCCAGGGGAGAACATCTCGGGCGCTGGGCAGATAGACCCAGGACAGGGCCAATCCATCGCTGGGCACACACTCACTCACACAGACACACTCTATAGCGGGCAATTTTGAGAATTCAATTAACTTGTTATATATATATATATATATATATATATATATATATATATATATATATATATACGTTGTCATTATGCTACATAGACTTACATTTATTTTGTAGAGACTAACCCAAAGCTTAACACTAACCATTACTATAACCAACCATTATTTCATGGTTGGTTATAGTAATAAATAATAATAATACATTTTATTTCATAGGTGCCTTTCTGGCCACTCAAGGACACCGTACAAGCAGAACCAAAAAAAAAAAAAAAAGTATATATATATATATTAAACTAACAAACAGAAATTTAAAATAGATTTGAGATCTCTACTAAACTCAAGGGGAGATACGAGTGAGACTGAGGTTTTCATCTCAGGAGAGATGTGTGAGCAGCAGGGACTGGTTGTTGTCTAGGAGACACTACAGAGAAATGAATGAGATTACCTTTCTGATTTTCCTTCCTCTGGGTTCCACCAGTTTGACTCATTATGAAGAGGTGAATCAGTCAATGATGACAATCTACCGCCAAGCAGATCACGTCCTGTGTAGAGCAAAAAAAATCTAAAAAACAGCAAAACGTAGTATACTTTATTCCTTAACAATTTAAGAGCATATTAAAAGAAAAGGGTCATGTGACTTAATGGTAAACAAACCTTTGTTTCAGCTATTAGATTTGTTATAGGCATCAATTTACAGAATTCATTTTAATATTTAACTCCAGACGTGTCTCTGAAACACTGAAAATCTGGTTTTGTCTTCAAACTGAATCAATCGATTCATTCATTATCTTGCACTTTGTTCTATATTAGGGTCACAGGTCCCCATGCCCATCCAGGGGAGAACATTTTAGGTGCTGGGCAGATACACCCAGGACAGGGCGCCGATCTATCTCTGCACACACCCACGCACTCACTCTCTCACTCACACTCAAGTATTCTAATTGTCATTCCACAATATAAAATACAGTACAGTATATGTGGAACGACACAGCGTTCCCCAGGAACAAGGTGCTACATATAACAGCTACTACACAACCAACATAAAGTGAACATGTGCAAACACAAGGATCACAATAAATACAGGACGATACACAGTACAGCAAACAATAAACATTCAAGTATGGTATGAAGTGAACCCTGAGTTTGGTTTGTTAACAGTTAACATTTTGTGGAGAGGTAACAGAGCTGGTGGCCTCCTAGTAATGTGAGCCACATGTTTCAGGAAGAAAATTATAAGAGTTTCTAAATGTGGCAGTTCTTTATAATGTGCAAAACACACTCTATATGGGGCAATTTAGAGCATTCAATTTTCCATGTTTTTGGACTGTGGGAGGAAACCTAAGAACCCAGAGGAAGCCCACGTGAACACGTGGATATAAACACTCCACTCAAACCCAAACCTAGAATCCCAAATGCTGAGAGGCGAATGTCCTAACTACTAAGTCACCATGCCAACGGTCATATGGCACATGAATTTGAATTAACCCATCCATCCATCATCTTCTAGTTCTAGTTTATCATGCCCATCCAGGGGAGAACGTCTCGGATGCTGTCCAGATACACCCAGGACAGGGTGCCAGAAGCACACTCGCTCACACAGACACACACAAACACACTCTATATGGGGCAATTTAGAGCCTTTAATTTGCCTTGGATCCATGTTTTTGGACTGTGGGAGGAAACCTGAGAACCTGGAGGAAACCCACGTGAACACGGGGAGAACATGGAAACTCCACCCAACTCATTAATCTAATTTAACCTATCCATCCTGCTTAATCCTTTACTAGGGAGAGGGTGTATATGTATGTGTGTAATACATTATATATATATATATATATATATATATATATATATATATATATATATATATATATATATACACACACACATACATATTATATATATATATATATATATATATATATATATATATACACACACACATACATATTATATATATATATATATATATATATATATATATACACACATACATATTATATATATATATATATATATATATATATATATATATATATATATATATATATATATATATATATATATAAGCACGTTCTTCTCTCAGCACTAGGGATTCCCGGTTTAAATCCCCATCTGGGTGGAGTTTTTATGTTCTTCCCGTGTCCGTGTGGGTTTCCTCCGGGTTCTCCGGTTTTCTCCCACAGTCCAAAAACATGGATCAAGTCAATTGAGTTCTCCAAATTGCCCCATATACAGTGTGTCTGTGTGAGTGTGTACCCAGTGATAGGTTGGCGCCCTGTCCTGGGTGTGTCTGCCCAGCACCCAAAACGTTCTTTCCTGGATGGGCATGGGGAACCCCCCCCAATAACCCTAATAGAGGATAAAGTGGAACATAATGAATATATATATATATATATATATATATATATATATATATATATATATATATTAGTAAGCCCCTCCCTTGTTTTCTTTTACTTGTGTGATTTGTATGTTCTGTGTTGGATTTGAAGCTGTTTTCTTTGGTTCATTGTGTAATTAACCGTTGAGGATTTTATGAACTCCGCTGTCTTCTGATGCTGCGCTCCTTTTCCAACATATAGGAATCACTTCTGTGCATTGGAGTGATTCATGCAGACATGTTTTTGTCATATCTGTGGGCGGCGGTCTCCACCTTCACACACTTTCTGGCGAATGCCCACACACTGGTGAAAGCATTTGTTTTTCATTTAGTGCACGCTCAGCTGATGTAGCCATGGTGACAGTACGAGGTCTGTCTCAGTTAGCCGGTTCAGTTTATTAGCACCGGGACCAGTGTGTGAATGTTAAACAGGTGGCCCTTTTCTTACGGTCATCTGAAAAGCACTTTAAAGTCATTTATTATAAGAAAAACAACTGAAATTTGATTAAAAGAGGGAAAAAAAAGGTAGACTGATATACCATCTTGGACCATGATGTACCAATGGGTTAAAATATTAATCTTTTAATTGCGTTTTTAATCCTTGAAAATTATTTTAGGAATAAACAAAATGATAAAGTAGATTTTTATGGGACATTTTCTTTTGTGGGCGGCACGCTGACGTAGTTTAGCACATCTGACTCCCAGAGATCAAGATCCAGGTTTGAATCCCAATCTGGATGGAGTTTCTATGTTCTCCTTGTTTTAGCGTGAGTATCCTCTGGGTTCTTGGGTTTCATTCCATAGTCCAAAAACATGTATTCAAGGTGAATTAGCTGCTCTAAAATGCACCTGTTTAAATTGCCCCATTATAGTTTGTGTGTGTGTATGTGGGTTTGTGCCCAGCGATAGATCGTACTGGATTAAGTGGAAGACTTCAGATGAGAATTCCTCTCCACATTATCCTTTATTAGTTTGATTGTTTAGTGTTGGGTGGCACGATGGTTTAGTGGTTAGCAGGTCTGCCTCTCATCTGCTGGGGATTCCAGGTTCAAACCCCAATCTCGGTTTAGTTTCCATGTTCTCCCCGTGATGGCGTGGGGTTCTCTGGCTTCCTCCCACAGTCCAAAAAACATGGATCAAAGTCAATTGAATTCTCCAAATTGCCCCATATAATGTCTGTCTGTGTGTGTTTGTGTGATTGTGTGTGTCCAGCAATGGACTAGCACCCTGCCATGGGTGTATCTGCCCAGCGCCCGAAACCTTCTCCCCTGGATGGACATGGGGAACCACCTGCAACCATAATATAGCATAATGGACAGATGGATTATACCATAAATAAAAAAAAACTACTTTTACACAGGTTCATCATCCATCAATCCGTTATCTTCCACTTTATCCTCTATTAGGGTTGCGGGGGGGTTCCCCATGCCCATCCAGGGGAAAACATTTCGGGCGCTGGGCAGATACACCCAGGACAGGGCGCCAATCTATCCCTGGACACACACTCACTCACACAGACACACTCTATATGGGGCAATTTGGAGAACTCAATTGACTTGATCCATGTTTTTGGACTATGGGAGGAAACCGGAGAACCAGGAGGAAACCCACGCGAACACGGCGAGAACATGGAAACTCCACCCAGATTCAAACCAGGAATCCCTAGCGCTGAGAGGAGAACATGCTAAACCACTAAGCCACCGTGTCACCTAGTTCATCATTCATAAAAAAATATAAATTTAGCCCGGCAAATATAACCCAGACATTAATATTGAGACCTATTTAGTCCAATTAAGGCAAAGGGGGAGGCGGGGGGGGGGGGGGGGGTTGTGTCTGGCACAAGTGTTGGATGATGTCCTAATTGATCTCATAGGTGCTTGATGGTGAGGTTAAGGTCAGGGTTGTGTAGGCCACAGTGGTTTTCCACCTAAATCAACAAACTGTGTATAAATAGACTATTTAGTAAGACAGTAACATTAAAAAGACAAATAAACCTTTTGCTGTTCAGTTGAACTCAGTTTTATTGTAATTGCTGTCTGTCTGGCTGTCTAAAATCAAAAAGAAAAATAATTTATCTTTTTAAACTGTTTATCCAGTCCGGAATCAAAAGGAACAGGTCCAGAACCCATTCAAGCACCAAGACGGGTATTCCAACTAGATGGAACACTGGTGTATTGCAAGACTCTTATCATTTATTTATTCCTGGGGGGTGGGGGTGGCAATGTTTGATTTTCAGTCATTGCCTCTTTGAGTGCTTTTACCTGGTGGACACCAAAGAGCCTGCAATATGGCCATGTATAGAACATGAGACCAATGGCCTTTGACTAAATGCAAGAGTCACACTGAGGACCTTAAAGCTGTGCAATCCATTATCTTCCGCTTTATCCTCTATTAGGGTCATGTGGAGGTTCCCCATGCCCATCCAGGGGAGAACGTCTCGGGCGCTGGGCAGATACACCCAGGACGGGGCGCCAATCTATCACTGGGCACACACTCACTCACACAGACACACACAAACACAATATATGGGGCATTTTGGAGAATTCAGTTGACCTTGATCCATGTTTTCGGACTGTGGGAGGAAACTGGAGAACCTGGAGGTAACCTCCACCCAGATTGGGATTTGAACCGGGAATCCCTAGTGCTGAGAGGAGAACATGCTAACCACTAAGCCACCGTGCCGCCGCCGCTGACTAGTGTCTTAGCCATTTCCGTGGACATTACCAGTCAAAAGTTTGGACACGTCTTCTTTTCGCTCCACTTATTGTCCATGTTCTCAGTTCCACTTACTGTCAAGATGAACTTTGTTGTTCTACAATTCCAGACTGTAGTCCATCAATTTGTGGACTACAGTATATATTGGGTTAGTCCTTTACTCTGTTCTCTGGTGTATCTGTCCAGCGGTTGAAACATTCTCCCTGGATAAGCATGGGGACCCCCTCCCCCCACCCACAGTTTTTGTGGTTTTAATTGATTGACAGTCCTTATATAAAAAGGATATAGAAAAGAATTAGTCCTATTCAGTTTAATTGCCCCAGGTACAGTAGCAGTCAAAAGTTTGGACACGCCTCCTTATTGCTCCACTCATTGTCCAATGTCAAACATTTGGACACATCCCCTCTTTGCTCCACTTATTGTCCATGTTCTCAGTTCCACTTACTGTAAAGATGGACTTTGTGGTTCTCCAATTCCAGACTGTACTCCATCTGTTTGTGTCCTACAGTACATACTGTGTACATCCCCTTTAATCTGTTCTCTGGTGTATCTGTCCAACACTTGATACATTCTCCCCTGAATAAGCATGGGGACCCACCGACAAAAAATTATCTGAATAGTTTTTTTGGTTTTGAGCGATTGTTTTTCCTCTCAGCACTAGTGATTCCCGGTTTGAATCCCCATCTGGGTGGAGTTTTCATGTTCTCCCCGTGTCTGCGTGGGTTTTTTCCGGGTTCTCCAGTTTCCTCCCACAGTCCAAAAACGTGGATCAGGTCAATTGAGTTCTCCAAATTGCCCCATATAGAGTGTGTATGTGTGAGTGAGTGTGTGTCCAGTGATAGATTGGTGTCTTGTCCTGGGTGTATTTGCCCAGCGCCTGAAATGTTCTTCCCTGGATGGGCATGGGGAACCCCCCCGCGACCCTAATAGAGGATAAAGCAGAAGATAATGGATGCATGGTTTTTAATGACACAATAATAAAAATATTAAAAACTTGGCTTTTTTTATATATAGCTGAATATATTTACTATAGCGGAAGCCTTTAATGAACAAGCCAATTAAAAGTGTATTTGCGATTTGCCAAAAGGCATGTGGAGCAATTATCTGGTGTAGTGTGACCGAATCGACTTGAGAACAAATAGAACTTGCTGGCCTTGTAGCTAAGCACTACATTTGGATGAGATTCAAGCCTGCTTATCTGTTCTGAGAATCAAATTCCCAGAGTGATGAAGAGCAAATACATTTTGTTGAGATGCCCACCATCATTTTAAATATGTAATGATTCATGAAACGATGTGACAGAGGGCGCAGGGCAAATACACCCAGGACAGGGTGCTAATCCATCACTGGGCACACACTTACTCACTTAAACACACTTTATGGGGCAATTTAGAGCAGTAAATTTACCTCGAATCCATGTTTTTGAACTGTGGGAGAAAAACAGAGCACCCAGAGGAAACCCACACGGAGATGGGAAGAACATGGAAACTCCACCCAGATTAGGATTCAAACCTGGATCCTCAGCACTGAGAGGAGAACATGCTAACCACTAAGCTACCCTGCTATCCACTTAGTTAATTCATTCATTCATTATCTCCAGCTTATCCTCTATTAGGGTCGCGGTGAGGTTCCCCATGCCCATCCAGGGGAGAACGTCTCGGGCGCTGGGCAGATAGACCCAGGACAGGGCGCCAATCCATCGCTGGGCACACACTCACTCACACAAACACACTCTATATGGGGCAATCTGGAGAACTCAATTGACTTGATCCATGTTTTTGGACTGTGGGAGGAAACCGGAGAACCCTGAGGAAACCCACGCAGACACGGGGAGAACATGGAAACTCCACCCAGATGGGGATTCGAACCGGGAATCCCTAGCGCTGAGAGGAGAACATGCTAACCACTAAGCCACCGTGCTATCCACTTAGTTAATATGATTGCTAATAAATAAATGTTTATTCATTCATTCATGATCGTGCTCTACTAGTGTGGCGGGGGGGGGGGGGATGGTTCCTCATGCCCATCCAGGGAGAACGTTTTGCGGCTGGGCAGTATAGGACAATCTATCACTTACACTTTCATACACACAGACTATATGGGGCAAATTAGAGCATAGAATTTGCTTTATCCTCTATTAGGGTCGCGGGGGGGTTCCCCATGCACATCCAGGGGAGAACGTTTTAGGCACTGGGCAGATACACCCAGGACAGGGTGCCAATCTATCACTGGGCACACACTCACTCACACAGACACACACTCTATATGGGGCAATTTGGAGAATTCAATTGACATGATCCATGTTTTTGGACTGTGGGAGGAAACCGGAGAACCCGGAGGAAACACACGTGGACATGGGGAGAGCATGGGAACTCCACCCTGACTGGGGTTTGAACTGAAAATCCCTAGTGCCGAGAGGAGAACATGCTAACCACTAAGCCACCATGCCACCCTAATATATATATTATCCATTCATTATCTTCCGCTTTAATCTCTCCCTCTTTATCCCCATCCAGGGGACAACGTCTTGGGCGCTGGGCAGATACACCCAGGACAGGACACCAATCTATCGCGGGTCACACACTTACTCGCACAGACACACTCTATATGGGGCAATTTGACTTGATCCATGTTTTTGGACTGTGGAAGGAAACCAGAAAACCTGGAGGAAACCCACGCAGACACGGGGAGAACATGGAAACTCCACCCAGATGGGGATTTGAACTGGGAATCCCTAGTGCTGAGAGAAGAACATGCTAACCACTAAGCCATCGTGCCACACATACATATATATATATATATATATTATTTAATGACTTAAACGGTTAATACCGTGTTCAGTCCAGTATTTCAAACACAATAAAATCTGCATCGTCAGCAATATTTACCCAGTAATACAGACATTTAATAGCATATTACCAAAGTTATGACCTCCTAATATAAGTTATTGTTATTTTATACAACCATCTGTAAAATATGACGCTTTCAAAATAGTGTAAACCTTCAAAAACAAAAAATCTTACTTACATAATTAGTGCAGTGGCCTCTTACAGCCAGGCAGCCATCTTGATTTTTTTGACAAGGATGACAAGCCGATCCCAGATTGCTGTGATGAAGTCATGTGACCTAGCTAATTAAGCTAGCCCACTCTGTCGTGCCTTCCACTTCTCACTACTCACTTCATGGTTCTCTCTAAAGCCAGACATATGTCTCAAGATACATAAACCGTCAAAGGGTTAAAGACTTTGTGACCTCATCACCTATAAATCAAAGGTAAATTGTCCTTCTCTGTCCTCATTACACGCACAATGGAATTGCACTCTGCGGGGCAAACCGACAGGCGTGTTTTGGTAATTCATTCATTCATTATCTCCCGCTTTATCCTCTATTAGGGTCGCGGTGGGGTTCCCCATGCCCATCCAGGGGAGAACGTCTCGGGCGCTGGGCAGATAGACCCAGGACAGGGCGCCAATCCATCGCTGGGCACACACTCACTCACACACACAAACTCTATATGGGGCAATTTTGGAGAATTCAATTAACTTGATTCATGTTTTTGGAGTGTGGGAGGAAACCGGAGAACCCGGAGGAAACCCACGCAGACACAGGGAGAACATGGAAACTCCACCCAGATGGAGATTCGAACCGGGAATCCCTAGTGCTGAGAGGCGAATGTGCTAACCACTAAGCCACCGTGCCGCCTGTTTTGGTAATATTTTCCCAATAATCCTCTCCAGGGGTGTTGATCATCGTGACCCGTGCTCATGTGCCACGTTCGTATCATCGGCCGGACAGAAATGCCCCCCTTCCTGTGAGTTTGGAGATGTAATTGGGATTGAAATATAAGATCTGATGAAGGGCGAATGGTACCGCTATGTTCATTTCAAAATCACATCACACCATGACCACCCATAATTGCCCCATTATCTCTTTTATACCAAAGAAAATTGCACGTCTTGGGTGGCTGATCGTGCGACGAAGCCATTTAGTGGGGAAAGCTGTTAAGATAGTGTGAAGTGCTCTTTCTATGGGGACAGCATCATTTTCCTGGGGAAGTTTGCAGAACAGTTGGTTGCCTAGGTGTGTGGGATTAGTGGTGATCTCTTTCACTCGGTTCCTGGCCTTGGCGTTATGCAGCATGCTGCTTGAGAGTGATAACCGGGTGATTTCTGCAGTGCATGGATGATGTTGGCGTGATCATGGGTTGGGACATTGATTAATGGCTGTTGACGTGACAATAGTGGAAATGTTTCCCCAATATCGGGGAAAACGGAATTTATTTGGACTTTGGACTAGTTTTGATCTTTGGGTTACATACATACATCCAAAGTGATTTACAAAGGGGCATGGTGGCTTAGTGGTTAGCACATTCGCCTCTCAGCACTAGGGATTCCTGGTACGAACCCTAATCTGGGTGGAGCATGTGTCTGCATGGGTCTCTGCGGGGTTCTCCGGTTTCCTCCCACAGTCCAAAAAACATGGATCAAGGTCAATTGAATTCTCCAAATTGCCCCATAGAGTGTGTGTGTGTGTGTCAGTGAGTGTGTGTCCAGTGATAGATTGGCGCCCTGTCCTGGGTGTATCTGAAATGTTCTCCCCTGTATGGGCAAGGGGAACCCCCCCCCCCGCCCCTAATAGAGGATAAAGCAGAAGATAATGGATGGATGGATGATAATTTGGTTAAATTCATTTATTCATTATCTCCCGCTTTATCCTCTATTAGGGTCGTGGGGGGGTTCCCCATGCCCATCCAGGGGAGAATGTCTCAGGCGCTGGGCAGATACACCCAGGACAGGGAGCCAATCCAAAGCTGGGCACACACTCACTTACACAGACACACTCTATATGGGGCAATTTGGAGAACTCATTTAACTTGATCCATGTTTTTGGACTATGGGAGAAAACCTGAGAACCTGGAGGAAACCTACGCAGACACGGGGAGAGCATGGAAACTCCACCCAGATGGGGATTCGAACCAGGAACCCCTAGTGCTGAGAGGCGAACGTGCTAACCACTAAGCCACCGTGCCGCCAATTTGGTTAAATTGCACAATTAAATCAACTAAGTAAGGAACATTTTCTAGCATATAGAACGTGTGTATAGAGTTTAATACGCAGTGATGCTTTGGTCTTATTACACTATGAACAAGCAAAAAACAAAGTCATTCGTCATTCATCTATTATCCTTCGCTTTATCCTCTACTAGGGTCGCGGTGGGGTTCCCCATGCCCATCCAGTGGAGAACGTTTCGGGCGCTGGGCAGATACACCCAGGACAGGGCGCCAATTTATCACTGGGCACACACTCACACAAACACACTCTATATGGGGCAATTTGGAAGTTGACCTTGATCCATGTTTTTGGACTGTGGGAGAAAACCGGAGAACCCGGAGGAAACTCACGCGGACACGGGGAGAACAAGGAAACTCCACCCAGATTGGGATTCGAACCGGGAATCCCTAGTGCTGAGAGGAGAACATGCTAACCACTAAGCCACCATGCCCGAAGTCAAACGTCAATTATGAGGAACTCTATTGTGAGAAACAACAGCACACTAGCCTCACATGTTTAATGATGTTATTCTGTGGACATTTACATTACATTTACATTTACATTACATTTACATTTAGTCATTTAGCAGAGGCTTTTATCCAAAGCGACTTACAAATGAGAACACCACAAGTCAGAAGCTATGAAGAAAACCAACTATACTGTAAATTCATCAAAGCTGAATGTTATTCGATGCCGCGGCACACGCCCTCCCCACTCCCCTTTTTTTTTATTTTTTTTTTTTACAACAGGTATTTGTTGAAGAGATGTGTCTTCAGTAATTTTTTAAAACTGTTCCGTGATTCTGCCTTACGGACAGATTTGGGAAGAGCATTCCACCATTTTGCAACGGTGGACGCCACGGAGTGAGACTTACCTACTCGGTGCACAATCAAAACAATCAAAAACAAATCTATATATTTCAGATCCTTAAAATGAAGTTCATTCAGACCAGAATCTCTCAAGCTTCAGGTTTCGGAAGTTCTGTATACTGCAGGGACATTTTCACTTCATAACCACTGTAGGAGTATTTACAGCTTAAAAATCAATTTCCATTAAAAGGCAGCTCAGACGTGAAGCGTCTGCACGAAAGCAGCAGCCAACACCTTCTCTGACGTCAAGGCCACGAAGGATTAAACCCTGACTTTAGTAAATGACTGAATTGTTATTTCATGGAAACATTGACAGGTGCTTTTTACTGAACGGCCGAAAGGGATGATTACCAAAGCAATTAAAGTTTTAAGTTATAACGTGCCATTTGTTTAATGAATGAATTAGTGGTTAGCATGTTCTCCTCTCAGCGCTAGGGATTCCCAGTTCAAATCCCCATCTGGGTGGAGTTTCCATGTTCTCCCCATGTCTGCGTGGGTTTCCTCCGGGTTCTCTGGTTTCTTCCCACAGTCCAAAAACATGGATCAAATCAATTCAATTCTCCAAATTGCCCCATATAGAGTGTGGATTGGTGCCCTGTCGTGGGTGTATCTGCCCAGCGCCCGAAACCTTCTCCCCTGGATGGGCATGGGGAACCCCCCCCCTAGACCCTAGTAGAGGATAAAACAGAAGATAATGAATGGATAGATGAATGGATTTTCAGGATGCAGGCTTAGTGGTTAGTACGTTCGCCTCTCAGTGCTGGGTGGAACTTCCATGTTCTCCCCATGTCCGCATGGGTTAACTCCAGGTTCTCCGGTTTCCGGTTCTCCGATTTCCTCTAACAGTCCAAAACATCGCTTCTAGGTCAATTGAATTTTTCAAATTGCCCCATATAGAGTGAATGTGTGAACAACGATGGATTGGCGCCCTGTCCTGGGTGTATCTGCCCAGCGCTCGAAACGTTCTCCCCTGGATGGGCATGGGCAACCCCCCTCCCCCGCGACCCTACACACTCATACACATACACACATACAGTTCAGGGCTAATTTAGAGCTGCCAATTTACCTATAAAAATGTTTTTGGATTGTGGCAGGAAACTGGAGAACCCGGAGGAAACACACATGAACACTGCAAGAACATGGAAACTCCACCCAGATTGTGATACAAACCAGCTGAGAGGTGAACGTAGTAACCACTATTCCATCGGCACGGTCTTATCCCACGAGCAGTTCAGATTAAGGTTCCTGCTCAAGGAGCCACATTGGTAACTTCATTGGACGTGAGCTTTGAACCCACAACCTTCAGATTGACCGCCCAACACCCTAACCACTGAGCTACCACATTTAGTGCAGGTTTGACATCCATCCATTATCTTCTGCTTTATCCTCTATTAGGGTCGTGGGGGGGGGGGCTCCCCAAGTCTATCCCGGGGAGAACGTTTTGGGCGCTGGGCAGATACACCCAGGACAGGGCGCCAATCTAACAGTGGGCACACACTCACTTACACAGACACACTCTATATGGGGCAATTTGGAGAATTCAGTTGACTTGATCCGTGTTTTTGGACTGTGGGAGGAAACCGGATGGGGATTCGAGCCGGGAATACCTAGTGCTGAGAGGAGAACGTGCTAACCACTAAGCAACCATGCCGCCTGCAGGTTTGACAGTTAAAATAAAATCAGAAGAGGGTAATATAAAGAAAAGAAAAAGGATCCAACTGAATTCTGTAGCTTGCCAAAGCTCTGCCAATTCAGTTGCCTATTTATACTCCCTGGTTTGGTACCTCTGTACTTCATTCTGGAGGGGAAATGAAATCAATGCCTGATTTCCTCCTGCTGCCTAAGCAGTGTTAAATCTGAGCATGGCTGAAGGAGCACATTTCCATTTTTATTGTCTATACACACTACACAGCCAGAAATATGTGCCTTCCAATATTTAAATTGGGCTTCGTATTAGAAGTTCCATATTTGAAGTCTATGCCCTACATCAAGTACAGATATGGAAGGTGTGTTTCTGTGTGTTCTGAAAGCTTATGAATACAGACTATATGCAGCAGTACCTCTGAAAATAGAGACACATCTGAGATTTGAACAATTTAAGAAAAGATAAGGCCATTTGGTAGAGATCTAATTTAGATTGGGGGAGGGGGGTGATTGTGTTCCTTATGCTCTAGACAGATACACCGATGACATGGTGCCAATCCATTACTGAACACACACTAACACATAGTAATTTATATGGGGGGGGTTCATGAGCTGGGCAGATACACCCAGGGCAGGGTGCCAATCTATCTGAGTACATTATATAGTATTAATTTAAATTGGGGCGGTGGGGGGTTCGTATGCTGGGCAGATGCACCCAGGGCAGGGTACCAATCTATCACTGAGCACATTATATAGTAGTAATCTATATGGGAGGGGGTGCTGGGCAGATGCACCCAGGGCAGGGTGCCAATCTATCACTGAGTACATACTATAGTAATCAGTGGTTAGCACATTCACCTCTCAGTTGCTGGGGATTCCCGGTTTAAATACCAATCTGGATGGAGTTTCCATGTTCTCCCCGTGTCCACGTGGGTTTCCTCCGGGTTCTCCGGTTTCCTCCCACAGTCCAAAAACATGGGTCAAGTCAATTGAATTCTCCAAATTGCCCCATATAGTGTGTGTCTGTGTGAGTGGGTGTGTGCACAGCGATGGATTGGCACCCTGGTCCTGAGTGTATCTGCCCAGCGCCCGAGACGTTCTCCCCTGGATGGGCATGGGGAACCCCCCCGCGACCCTAATAGAGGATAAAGCGGAAGATAATGGATGGATGGATGGATGGATGGATGGATGGATTTTTAGGATGCAGGCTTAGTGGTAAGTACGTTCGCCAGTGCTGGGTGTTCTCCACATGGGTTTCCTCCGGGTATCCTCCCACAGTCTAAAAGCATGCCTTGGGTGGCACGGTGGCTTAGTGGTTAGCATGTTCTCCTCTCAGCACTAGGGATTCCCGGTTCGAATCCCCATCTGGGTGGAGTTTCCATGTTCTCCCCGTGTCCTCGTGGGTTTTTTCCAGGTTCTCGGGTTTCCTCCCACAGTCCAAAAGCATGGATCAAGTTAATTGAATTCTCAAAATTGCCCCATATAGAGTGTGTCTGTGTGAGTGAGTGTGTGCCAAGCGATAGATTGGCGCCCTGTCCTGAGTGTATCTGCCCAGCGCCCGAGACGTTCTCCCCTGGATGGGCATGGGGAACCCCCCCCACGACCCTAATAGAGGATAAAGCGGGAGATAGTGAATGAATGGACCTCTGCTTCGCGTTATGTCAGCAAGACAGTTTAAAAGCACGGCGATGTCTTTATTCCGAGATTTATCAGCCGGAAGGTGTGTGTTCCTGCGTGGCCTTCATTCTAAAACTATATTTCATGAATTAGTCATTACAATATAAGTGTCCTATTAATTAGTGAACACACTTTGAAAATTATGCACCAGAAGAGTACTTTTAATATGATGCATAAAAATTCGGCCTCTTGAAAATTACACACACATTTTAATGATTTAAATTACACTGTGGGAACAAAAGTATTGGGACATGGCTATTAATTTGGTCGTTTTATTCAGTGTCATAGTCACAGGAATGTAAAATCGAGAAGGAAATGTATGGGGAGGGCTGTGTTCTCTCAGGGTGTATGTATGGCTCGTTGTGTAGTGGTTCACATGTCAACCTCTCAACCTTCAGGTTCAATTCCCGGTCCTCTCTCAGCAATGGATTGGGGTCCAAGTGCTTCATGTGTCCGTGTTGGTTTTTACCAGGTTCTCTGGTTTTCACATACAGTCCAAACACATTCCCCTATCCAAATTGCCCCTATATAGTGTGTGTGTCTTACATTTACATTACATTTGGTCATTTAGCAGACGTTTTTATCCAAAGCGACTTACAAGGTGAGCACAGGGTTAATCACAACATCTCTGGAGCAATGAAGGTTAAGGGTCTTGCTCAAGGACCCACATTGGTAACTTTAGTGGACCTGGAATTTGAACCCACAACGTTTAGATTGATAGCTTAATGCCCTAACCACTGAGCTACCGCTCCCTCTGCACAGTTACTGTTGATCGTCAGCTTATTCTTGGAATTCTAAGAGCAAAAATACAGATTGCAAGTTCTCATGCTGTGCATCACATCCAGACATGCGCACCTTTAATGAAACTTTTAAGTAAGAATAATCTAGAAATATTAGATTAGGTTATTTAGCAGATGCTTTTATCCAAAGCGTCGTATCCTGACTTAATTGGAGTCAGAATACAGGATTTCATAAAGCATTCCAAGAGCATTCATTTATCCGTTCATTATCTTCCGGTTAATTCACTACTAGGGTCGCTGGGAGATTGACTGCTCTAAATTGCCCCATCCAAATTGGCTCTATAAAAAGTGTATATTTCTGTATGAGTGTGTGCCTAGTGATGGATTGGTGCTTGCCCTGGGTGTATCTTCCCAGCAACCGAAACTCATGGGAAAGCCCACCCCTATGCGCCTAGTAGAGGATTAAGCAGATGAAGGGAGATCCAAGTAAAGTACATAAAATTATGTGGATAAGTTTTATTATTAAAACATGTCTGGCCATGACCATGAGTCTGTAACCATTGGAGTTATTCACCTTTATTATCATAATCAGTAACACACTCTTACACTCATCTCTTGAAGGTAGCCTGCGCTCCCTCATATATCCAAAACCCGTGAAAACCATTACGAAATGGTACAAAATCACACCCCTCCCCCACTTTAGCCATCATGTTGTGTCCTAAACTATGTGGACACCCTGTGTCGTCACATTATTTTAATTACAAAAATCATGCATGTGGTAATGTCAGTAAATATGTCGTAAATATGTAGTGTTTATATATTGTATGTTAGTGATTAGTATGTTCTCCTCTCAGCACTAGGGATTCCCGGTTCGAATCCCCATCTGGGTGGAGTTTACATGTTCTCCCCATGTCCGCGTGGGTTTCCTCCGGGTTCTCCGGTTTCCTCCCACAGTCCAAAAACATGGCTCAAGGTCAATTGAATTCTCCAAATTGCCCCATATAGAGTGTGTCTGTGTGAGTGAGTGTGTATCCAGTGATAGATTGGCACCCTGTCCTGGATGTATCTGCCCAGCGCCCGAAATGTTCTCCCCTGGATGGGCATGGGGAACCCAACCCCGCGCCCCTAGTAGAGGATAAAGCGGAAGAAAATGGATGGATGGATTATTCTTAATTATTTACTTAGTCATTTTTGAGTGTCTTCACACTTTTATAAGTTCTAATATTCTGGAGCTTTGTTTATTTCCCACTCTAGTCCTCATGTTGCTATACCGAGTGCAGGAGGTTCCTCTATAGGGGCATTACCAACGAGGCAGATATTACTCTGGTCTATTCCCATTGCAGCAGTGAGATTAATGGACTCTGTGGTGCTGCATTAAGTGCAAAGATAATGGACAAAGAAAAATAGGACACACATCATGCAATCCGTCATGCACACCCATCCTTTTTAACTCTGGAGCAGCAGTGTTAACTTCATGGTGAAACCAGCATTATTGTAAAGCCAGGCGTCGGTGTTTAATCTGGAAACACGCCATAGGAACACAGAGCCGGATGTTAACTTCGTGCTTTGCGGGTAAATGATGGAAGACAGAAAGTCTGACACATTTGTATCTTCTCATAATATCGCCATCAACCTTGAATTCTGAGGAAGAAATGGAAACATGACAGCACTTACAGTTCAACAGCCTCCAAAGATTAAAAGCTTTACAGGTTACACTGTAATGGTCAGCATACTTGTGCCGTGTGTGTGTGTGTGTGTGTGTGTGTGTGTGTGTGTGTGTGTGTGTGTGTGATTGTGTGTGTGTTCCTTATACAAAGCCACAACATTTCTTTGATTACCTTGAAATTTGACATATCACTCCACCAAGAAATGCCCTAAGGGGCTTTATATTAGTGATCTTCATCAACAGTGTACCTTTGTTATCATTATGTTGTGATTCATGGGTGTGTTTTGAGGCGTCATGAGCAATTATTCAAATGAGCGTGTCACTTGCGATTCCTATTAAGAACCATTAGCAATCTGACTTTGGCAGATTGCTATTTCACTGGCACTGTGAGACCAATTACACCCAAATTTGCGTTTACCATGTCAGACTTGAATTCTAAGGAAGGAACGGAAATGTGAAATGATTTACAGGTCTGGGCATTGGGTAGGGTGACCATATTTTCATTTTGGAAAACCAGGACACCTTGAAGCCAGGGGTGGGTGGGGTTGGGGTACATGGTACATATACTGTGGCATGCACTCACTTAACATAGGCCCTCTTAATCCTACAATAACATGATATTTACAGTTGGTTTATTAAAAATGCTTTTCAGTAAAAGTCAACAACAAAAACTCCAATAACAAATGATAATTTAATTTAAAATGCATTTCTTCAAAATGCTTACGTTAACATTTCCTGTAATGAAGGAATGAATTGCACAATGACAGAAATAACGTATCATCTGAACATCCCTTTACAGGTCAGCAGCCTCAACAGATTTAAAGCTTTACAGTTTAGCGTCGTCTAGTTTAATAGTTTACACTGTAATGATCAGCATACTTGTGCCGTGTGTGTAAATGTGTGTTCCCTATACAAACACTTGTTGTTACCTTTAAGAGCCTCGTGAGGTCTGCCTGGGCCAGCTTGCTATTTCAGTGGTGCGACCAATAAAATTTGTATCTATGCCGTTTGCAGGAAACATCATCACAAAGCCGCTAGTACCAAATAAATCTTCTTCTTTCTGCGGTTTTCCCTAATTATTCAGAGGTCTCCACAAAAAAAAGAGTGGGGTGGGGGCGGGGGGGCACAGCATCAAGTGACGATCAGGTTTTATAATGCTACAGTGTAGCTGGTTTTCTTTATAACTTCTGACTTGTAATGTTCTCATTTGTAAGTCGCTTTGGATAACAGCATCTGCTAAATGACTAAATGTGATGTAAATGCCACAGCTATAAACTCGGATTTAAGACTTGGCCAGTGTTTTACGCCGGATACCCATCCTGACACAGCCTTCACCCTCTACCGGACCATAAGACACACACTATAGGGAGGATTTAGAGCAGCCGATTCACCTTAAACTCATGTTTTTGGACTGTGGGAGGAAACCGGAGAACCCAGAGGAAACCCACACAGACACGGGGAGAACATGGAAACTCCACCCAGAGTGAGATTCGACCCTGGAATCCCCAGCGCTGAGAGGCGAATGTGCTAGTTCCTAGTAACAAATGAATATTTGTAGTTAAATAAAGCTAAAGTCTTTACCTGAATATTTCCTTTACATTGAAATACACATTACACCTTGAAAAAAAGAAATCCAAACATTTGGTTCTGATTCTGTATTAATTTTCTAAACGAACATTAATCAACACTAATACCAGAATAATGGGAGAGATCAGAACCGCAGATGGTGATGCATGCTCACACTTCAGACATTATCGGCATCTCTATTAATTCTATTCCTGCGGCACTCTTGACCTTATAATTGCTGTTTTATAAATGTTGTTTACATGTTTTAAAATGATCATTAATCTTTGCTCATTGATGAAGCCTTGCTGCCGGAATCTGTAAATCTTGCGACAGTTAGAGTGTCACGCCGGACACTGGCATCTGCTTTGCCTCCGTAATTTTCTAAAGGTCAGTTCAGCCTGCTTTTTAAAAAAATTTTTTTTTTTTACAGATCCGTTCTTTCCTAGTTGTTAAACACTCAGGCTTACTTTTTTCCTCATGCAGTGAGGCTCCATCCATATAACGGCTTGTTTGAGCTTCTGAATCTGGGCATTGTATCGCAGAGATTGGTCTCATCCTTGTTGCTGATGGTTTTATAAAACTTGTTTTTTGTACATTCTGGGTCAGTGTACTCTGCTGTTATGTACTGTACTGTATTCTGAAATGAAGCAGCACTGCCAAGCTAGGTTTTCATAAAAAAAAATTTTTAAAAACAAAACTTAGATCATAGGTGTCAAATTTAAGGTCTGCATAATATAATTCTATCCGGCCCGCGAGATAATTTTCCATTGATCTATTATTATTATCCATCCATCCATTATCTTCCGCTTTATCCTCTATTAGGGACGCGGGGGGTTCCCCATGTCCATCCAGGGGAGAACCTTTCGGGCACTGGGCAGATACACCCAGGATAGGATGCCAATCTGAGAACTCAATTGACTTGATCCATGTTTTTGGACTATGGGAGGAAACCCACACGGACACGGGAAGAACATGGAAACTCCACCCAGATGGGGATTTGAACCAGGAATCCCTAACACTGAGAGGAGAACATGCTAACCACTAAGCCTATCATCATTATTATTATTATTATTATTATTATTATTATTATTATTATTATTATTATTATTATTATTGTTATTAATGACCTGACGATTATTTATTTATTTATTTGTTTTTTTGTGGACCATACTCATATTTACATTTTTTAAATGACTTTGACAGGAACATTCTTTCTGGAAAGCATAAATATTTAAAGTTTAAGTTTCTTTTTTTTGTTAATGGCCAGAGAGTGGTTAGCATGTTCTCCTCTCAGCGCTAGGGATTCCCGGTTTAAATCCCGATCTGGGTGAGTTCTCCAAATTGCCCCATATAGAGTGTGTTTGTGTATGTCTGTGTGAGTGAGTGTGTGCCCAGCGATAGATTGGCACCCTGTCCTGGGTGTATCTGCCCAGCGCCCAAGAGGTTCTCCCCTGGATGGGCGACCCTAATAGAGGATAAAGCGGAAGATAATGGATGGATAGATGTTTTTTTGCAGCATGTTCATAGTTGTAGCTTTTAGAATTTTGACAAGAGATATTATCATCGAGCAAAAATATTATTCATTCATTAATTCATTATCTCCCGCTTATCCTCTATTAGGGTCGCGGTGGGGTTCCCCATGCCCATCCAGGGGAGAACGTCTCGGGCGCTGGGCAGATAGACCCAGGACAGGGCGCCAATCCAACACTGGGCACACACTCACTCACACAGACACACTCTAAAGTGGGGCAATTTTTGAGAATTCAATTAACTTGATCCATGTTTTTGGACTGTGGGAGGAAACCGGAGAACCCGGAGGAAACCCACGCAGACACGGGGAGAACATGGAAACTCCACCCAGATGGGGATTCGAACCGGGAATCCCTAGCGCTGAGAGGCAAACGTGCTAACCACTAAGCCACCGTGCCGCCGAGGGGGAGCGACCTCCCGGCGCTGGGCCGAGGGCAGCTAGCGCTCGCGGGGTTGGGGGGGGGAGGGCGGTGGAGGTGGCGGGGAGGCTGGGCTCCCCGCGCCGACCGTCCGACCCTCGCCCCGACTCTCAGAGCAAAAAATTAAGTTATCCAAAATTTCCTGTCTATATAAAATATTCCCGTCTGTTTTTATTCCCATTCATGGTTATAAAACCTTTACTTTTAGTGTGATCAATAAATGTTTATCCCGTTCGGCCCACGATCTAAAGCATGCTTTGAGTTTTGGACCTCAGTGCATTTTAGTTTGACACCCCTGGCTTATTCATTCATTCATTCATTATCTTCCGCTTTTCCTATATTAGGGTTGCGGGGGGGTTCCCCATGCCCATCCAGATGGGCAGATACACCCAGGACAGGGCGCCAATCTATCGCTGGGCACCCCTGGCTTAGATTTTAGAAATGAATCGGAAATCTCAATCAACGTTCTGCATTAGGAATGTTATAATGATTAATGTTCTTTCCTTTACCTCTGTCGCTGGATTCTGATGAGGATTTGTAATGCACAGTAGAATAATTGCCGTGTCAATGTCAGTGGCTAGAAAAAAGGACATTGTGTTTCCATTCTAAGTGCTTACAATTCATATGCTAATTAACAGCAAACCAAAGACCACGCTGAAATCCCAGCAGACCTAAACCTGTTCAGATGTAATGAGAAGCAGTTGAGAGTGGATTATGTTTACATCCACATTCATTTCAATTATTAATTCATTATCTTAATATAACTTAATGTAAGGAAATGGGCAGCATGTATAAATCAATCCATCTGTTTATCTATCCGTGGGCTTTTTATTCAGAGGTGTGCGAGATATTCGCTCTACAATGATTCTGTTTTATGTTGATGGTATATGCACTGCAAAAAAATGAAGAATTAATGAGAAAAATCAAATCGGGTAAAATTATCTGCCGGTAGGGTGAGTGAACATATCTTGTTAAGATTTATTAAAATAAGACAAAGTTAAAACTAGATTATAAAATCGGTAGGTCCTGTCCTTAAATCTGATTGGCTGAGCTGTTTGTCCAGCAGTTTAGGTTGTCCATCGCATCACACAGGATCATCACAGAACAGGTGTAATTTGGGTGGTGGATTGTTTCTTGTCAGTTCTGCAGTGACACTGATGTGGTGAGGGGGTTTTAGTGCAGCAGTGCTGCTGTTTTATTTATAAGATGGGTAGTTCCGGTCCTTAAATCTGATTGGTCCAGTTGTAACATTATTGGTAATAACACACACCTCTGAGCGCTTCACAGTTGTGTCAATGCGTGGTATGCAATACATAATTTTTTTTTTTTTTTATGAACTATATTCTGTAATATGGCCACCACAAGGCTGTATATAATTGTTAGAAAAACTGGAAACCTGCTACTCAGCAATCAGTGTTCACTTCAAAATCTGGTAGATTACGTTGCAGCAGACCAGATTTAATTAGTTAATAATTTAGTTTTTAATAAACACATTTATGAATCAGATGGGTAGATATACCAGTGTATCACTGGGCACACACTCACTCACAGACACACACACTATTACTGGAAACTTAGAACAGCGAATTCATGTTTTTTGATGGTGGGAGGAAACTGGAGAACCGTGCTGCCCTGTATAGCTCCAAATCATTAAGAACTATCCAGGGGAGAACGTCTCGAGCGCTGGGCAGATACACCCAGGACAGGGCACCAATCCATCACTGGGCACACACACTCACACACAGACACACTCTCTGTGGGGCAATTTGGAGAACTCAATTGAACCATGTTTTTGGACTGTGGGAGGAAACCGGAGATCCCGGAGGAAACCCACGCGGACACGGGGAGAACATGGAAACTCCACCCAGATGGGGATTCGAACCGGGAATCCCTAACACTGAGAGGAGAACATGCTAACCACTAAGCCACCGTGCCACCCTCTCAAGAACGATCACTTTCCAAAAATCCGAACTACCTGATTTCCCTTTGGGGATGAAAGAATGGCATCTGTGTCAGATCTGGGTCACTTTCATTGAAACATATCGGAAGAGTCAAATCAGACCTTGTTTATGAGGCACTGTCAGAAAATTGTCTGTGAAAATCACATTTATAGAAACCAGAGATTACATTGTTCCACGGACACCATCTTCCTCTCCTGCATTTATTCACCCCATCACTCCCTCATTGTTTCTTCAGGCTTGTGCACTCGCTATTCTTTCACTCTGTATAGTAATTCGTCTTTGCAAAGCCATTTTGTGTAGCCAGGCAGTGTGTGTTGCCATGGCAACGTCTCTTATCAATCCAGAACGTGAATGCGAGTTTTGTGTTTCGTGGCTGAGGCTGTCTCAGCTCCCCGTTTATTGCAATCGCTGGAGATGAAACGAAATGGGCTAATTCATGCCTTCATTAACCGCCGCGTGTGTACGTGGGCGCCGATGCCAAACAAATACGATAATGCGGTGCTTCACAATAGAGGGACAAAAAGTAATCTTGCATTTTTGTCAACGCCTTAAATGATAAACAGCAGTGGGTGGGTTCTGCGGTTCTAAGTGATGGAGGCATGTGACGCGCAGAACGTCGGAAGGATTTAATAAGTCGGCCCGGACTTTCAGCCCTGCCAGGAATTAAAAAATGATCCGGATATTAAAATTTAACACCCTATTTTTGTTCATTAAGCCACAAAGAAAAGGAAGATGGCTCGGTCCCTGGCGAGCTGCTAATCTTCCCATTTCCAGTCACGCTGATTTAATGGAGGAAACGGCCTGTTTTTGTTCCTGCGCTAAATGGGAAATAATTAAGGTGTTTTTACATCACCGGGTGTAATCCAATGGAGAGGCATCCTTCACCATGACATCGTTAGGCCTTGACCGGTTAATGCCACCTTTTAGACAGGAAAAGACATGTACCCAGTTCCAAATGCCAAAATTTGTTCCAGACATATTTGTTATATGGTTTAAAGCTGTTCCCTAAATATGTAACACAACATTGGTCCAGTTCACATTATGATGAAGTATAAAGCGATCAAGTGCCTACTGGACTTACTTACAAAGGTATTAGTCCTCTACATTTAACTCACACAGTGACACACACACACACACACACACACACACATATATATATATATATATATATATATATATATATATATATATATATATATATATATATATATATGCACACACTGAGTGAAGTGAGTACACATACCCGGAGTAATGTGCAGCCCTGTATACGGCGCAGGGGGAGCAATTGGGGTGCCTTGTTCAAGGGCTTTTCAGTCATGAGACTTGGTTGGGTTGGAAATCTAACCGGGGACCTTCATGTCGAAAGGCTGATTCCTCAACCTCAAGCCTCTGACTGCACCTACACATATCCACACACATAAGCCCCCACACATGCAGCTACATGCATACCCCTGCACATACATACCACTACACATACATTCACACATAACCCTACACATACCTCTATACATTCATACCCCTGCACATACTGTACATACCCCATACACATCCCTACCCCTACACATGCACTCACACATATAACCCTACACATACCCCTGCACATACATTCATACCCCTGCACATACTGTACATACCCCATACACATCCTTACCCCTACACATACACTCACACATATAACCCTACACATACCCCTGCACATACATACATACCCCTGCACATCAATACCATGCACATACATACCCCTACACATAAACTCACATATACCCCTGTACATACACACCCCTGCACATACTGTTCATACCCCTACCCATAACCCTACACAAACCCCTGCACATGCATATCCCTACACATACACATCCTTACACATACACACCCTCATACATACCCCTACACATACACTCACACTTAACCCTACACATACCCCTACACATACATAGCCTTACACATATATACCCACACACATACACCTACACATGCATATGCCCCCTGCTCATACATACCGCGGCATATACCAACATACCAAAGCACATTAACCCCTCACACATGCATATAAATACATTAAAAAGCTAGCTATACATTTTGGACAGTTATATACTTCTAACTTAGTGGGAACAGTTTGGGGAAGGCCGTTTTATCCCATCATGACGGAGTGCCAGCAAATCAAGGTCTAAAAGACATGGTTGTGTGAGTCTGTGTGAGTGAGTTTGACAGACCCACACAGAGCTGTAAACACCATGGGTATTAACTAGCTTCTGTATGTGAAAAGTGTCGGTTTCTTAATACTTTTGCAGGTATAGTGTGGGTTAAGAAATTCTAATATGAACTCTGTGACGGGCGGCACGGTGGCTTGGTGATTAGCACGTTCTCCTCTCAGCACTAGGGATTCCCGGTTCGAATCCCCATCTGGGTGGAGTTTTCACGTTCTTCCCGTGTCACCGTGGGTTTCCTCCGGGTTCTCTGTTTTCCTTCCACAGTCCAAAAACAAGGATCAAGTCAATGGAGTTCTCCAAATTGCCCCATATAGAGTGTGTCTGTGTGAATGAGTGTGTGCCCAGTGATGGATTGGCACCCTGTCCTGGGTGTATCTGCCCAGCGCCCGAAACGTTTTCCCCTGGATGGGCATGGGAACCCCCCCCCACCCCCCCAATAACCCTAGTATAGGAATAAGAGGATGATAATGAAATGAGATCTATGTATGTTTAGAAGACAAGAAAATAAAAGAGACTACAAAATAAATAAAATATAAAGTAAAGAAAAAGTATTTTACAATTTACAGATTGAATGTTCTTTTGCGATCAGAAATGTTCAGCCTTGAAAGTATGTAAGGATTTGGAACTAAGCACTTTTCTGCAGCTACAGTACAAAAAGATTCTCAAAGGACTTTGTCAGCTGAAAGATACAGCAAGTGAAAGAAGAAAATGAATGCTGTAGTGCTTTAGAGCAGAATATTTTCTTTAAGACCTTGTGTCCAACATGCTTTTCCAGTTTAAAAACATTGTAAACCTACTAGGCCCTTTTTTAGCGATAAAAAAACCCTATTAATATTATATATAATTTATATATATTCATCCATTATCTTCCGCTTTATCCTCTATTAGGGTCGCGGGGGGTTCCCCATGCCCATCCAGGGGAGAACGTTTCGGGTGCTGGGCAGATACACTCAGGACAGGGTGCCAATACATCCCTGGGCACACACTCGCTCACACAGACACACTCTATAGGGGGCAATTTGGAGAATTCAATTGACTTGATCCATGTTTTTGAACTGTGGGAGGAACATGGAAACTGGGATTCGAACCGGGAATTCCTAGTGCTGAGAGGAGAACGTGCTGTCAATTAGGGTGGCACAGTGGCTCAGTGGTTGGCATGTTCTCCTCTCAGCACTAGGGATTCCCAATTCCAATCCCAATCTGGGTGGAGTTTCCATGTTCTCCCCTTGTCCACGTGGGTTTCCACCCGCAGTTCCTCCCACAGTTCAAAAACATGGATCAAGTCAATTGAATTCTCAAAATTGCCCCATATAGAGTGTGTTTGTGTGAGTGAGTGTGTGCCCAGCGATGAATTGGCGCCCTGTCCCGGGTGTATCTGCCCAGCGCCCAAAACGTTCTTCCCTGGATGGGCATAAGGAACCCCCCCGTGACCATAATAGAGGATAAAGCTGAAGATAATGGATGGATGGATGAATGAATGAAGCCGTCAACTAATTTTACAGCTTGATTTAGGGCGTGTCAGCCATGAGTGGTTAAAAACATGCAAAAAGCCATTTACAAATTCATTTATTCATTTATTCATTCCTCCGTTATCTTCTGCTTTATCCTTTACTAGGGTTGCGGTGGGTTCCACATGCCCATCCAGGGAAGAACGTTTATGGTGCTTGGGACAGACAACAGGACGGGGTGCCAATTCATCACTTGACACACTGCCTCACTCACACATACACACAAACAAACACTATATACTGCAGTTTAGAGCATACAATTTACCTCAAATGCATGTTTCTGTGAGCGGAAATCCGAGGGCCCAGAGGAAATCCACGTAAACATGGGGAGAATGTGGAAACTCCGCCCAGATTGGGTTTTGAACCTGGATTTCGAGCGCTGAGAGCTGAACATGCTAACCACTATTCCAGGTTTGAATCTCTGGGTGGAGTTTCCACTGGGCACACACTCACTTACACAAACACATACTCTATATGGGGCAACATGGAAGCAGCCAATTCACCTTGAATATATGTTTTTGGACTGTGGCAGGCAACTGTGTGTACCCAGCAATAGATTGGCACCCTGTCCTGGGTCTATCTGCATCAGCACCTTAAACTTTCTCCTCCGGATGGGCATGGGGAAGCAGCCAAGCAAACCCTAGTGGAGGATTAAGCGGAAGATAATGAATTCATTCATTCATCCATTATCTTCCGCTTTATCCTCTATTAGGGTCGCGCTGGGGTTCCCCATGCCCATCCAGGGGAGAACGTTTCGGGTGCTGGGCAGATACACCCAGGACAGGGTGCCAATCTATCGCTGGGCACACACTCACTTACTCAGACACGCACGCATACACACTCTATATGGGGCAATTTGGAGAACTCAATTGACTTGATCCATGTTTTTGGACTGTGGTAGGTAACCGGAGAACCCGGAGGAATCCCACCCAGACATTGGGAGAACATGGAAACTCCACCCAGATGGGGATTCGAACTGGGAATCCCTAGGGCTGAGACGAGAACATGCTAACCACTAAGCCACCGTGCCGCCTGAATGAATCAATGAATTTGTAAATGGCTTTTGTACGTTTTGAGCCATGCAAGGCGTACTTTTTCTGTTAATACACTGACATGCCCTAAATCAAGCTGTAAAATTAAATGGCAGCTTGCAAAAAAATATATAATAATAAATTAAAAACATTAAAAATAAACCATAAAAATCGCTGAAAAAAGGTTTACAATGTTTTTAAACTGGAAAAGAATGTTGGACACTACGGTCTTAAAGAAAAGATAATAAGGAAGATGATAAATAAATGAATAAACAAGTCGTACAAAGCAGCAGTTGGCCGACTTCTTGTCTGTGATTATGTACCACGATACCTAGTTGAGGATTATCCTCAAGTGGCTTTTCAGTCTCCATATTAAAATCTCTGTAAAAACTCTGGTGAGATTGAAGGAAAGCAGTTGTAGCACTGAAGCCATCAAACCTCAATTTGCAAAAGAATAGGCAGAGATTCCAGAAAAGAGATGTCAGAAGCTCGTCACTAAAATCACTTATTAGAGCATTTCAAAGCATAAATATGTTCCAGCAAGTACCGAGAGAACTGAGGTTCAGGGATATAAAACAGAGCTCAGCAGGAGAAGTTGATGGTTTACATTTAAAATCAAAATAAGGTTCATGTACGTTCAATTCAACCTCAAAATGCCGGATATGTGCTCGAATATTTCATCTCATCTCATTATCTTCCACTTAATCATCTACTGGGGTCATGGGGGTGGGGTGGTTTCATATGCCCATCAAGGGGAGAACGTTTTGGGCGCTGGGCAGATACACCCAGGACAGGGCGCCAATCTATCACTGGGCACACACTCACACACACAGACACACTCTATATGGGGCAATTTGGAGAATTCAATTGACCTTGAGCCATGTTTTTGGACTGTAGGAGGAAACCGGAGAACCCGGAGGAAACCCACTTGGACACGGGGAGAACATGGAAACTCCACCCAGATGGGGATTCGAACCCGGAATCCCTAGTGCTGAGAGGAGAACATGCTAACCACTAAGCCACCGTTCTGCCCCATCCATAATCTGTATATTCCATCCATCCATTATCTTCCTCTTTTATCCTCTATTAGGGTCGTGGGGGGGTCCATATGCCCATCCAGAGGAGAATGTTTCAGGCACTGGGCAGATACACCCAGGACAGGACGCCAATCTATCGCTGGGCACACACTCACTCACACAGATGCACTCTATATGGGGCAATTTGGAGCATTCAATTTACCTTGATACATGTATTTCGACTGTGGAAGGAAACCAGAGATCCCGGAGGAAACCCACGCGGACACGGGGAAAACATGGAAACTACACTCAGATGGGGATTCGAACCGGGAATCCCTTGCGCTGAGGGGCGAACGTGCTACCCACTGAGCCACCATGCCGCCCTAGGGGCAATTTAAAGTAACCAATTCACCTTGAATAAATGTCTTTAAACTGTGGGAGAAATTCAGAGAACCCAGAGAAAACCCACGCAGACACGGGGAGAACATGGAAACTCCACCCAGATCGGAATTCAAACCTGGACCCCCAGCGGGGAGAGGTGTTTCACCTTAAAGGTTGGAAGGTTGATATGAAGAATCTCCTTTGCACCTGCCATGTGTCTTCATCTAATACCAGTGTTGGGATTAAGTGGAATATAATTCTAGAACTGGCGGCACGGTGGCTTAGTGGTTAGCACATTCACCTCTCAGCACTAGGGATTCCCGGTTCGAATCCCCATCTGGGTGGAGTTTCCATGTTCTCCCCGTGTCCGCGTGGGTTTCCTCCGGGTTCTCCCGTTTCCTCCCACAGTCCAAAAACATGGATCAAGTCAATTGAATTCTCAAAATTGCACCATATAGTGTGTGTACGTGTGTGACTCAGTGTGTGCGATGGATTGGCGCCCTGTCCTGGGTCTATCTGCCCAGTGCCCGAAACGTTCTCCCCTGGATGGGCATGGGGAACCCCACCGCGACCCTAATAGAGGATAAAGCGGGAGATAATAAATGAATGAATAATTCTAGAACTGGCGTAGAAGTTGGCGTAATAATTCACTCTCAGCACTGGGGCTCCAGGTTTGAATTCCAATGTGGGTGGAGTTTCCACTGGACACCCACTCACTCACACACTCACACTCTCTATATAGGGCAATTTAGAGCAGCTGATTTATCTTGAATCTGTGTCTTTATACTGTGGGAGGAAACCGAAGAACCCGGAGAAAGCCCACACAGACTCAGGGAGAACATAGAAACTCCACCCATATCGGGATTTGAACCAGATCGCCAGCGCTGAGAGGCCGACGTACTAACCACTACGCCACCGTGCCGCACTGTGACCAAAATATATTGCGTCTTTGTGTGATGAGACGGGTGACGGGTGTGGGCGGACCTGACACCATCGCTGATGCAACGCCGAACCTACACATTACATCTACAGCAGCTTTTCTGACATTCCATTAGAAGTTGGTTCCTCCCACTTTGCAGTTTTAACTGCTACCAGTTTTAGGAAAAAGACTTTTATGGAATTTATGGCACACATCCAGAAGAGCATGAAGTCCGACACGGATGTTGGGAGGGATGATCTGTTCCATGATTTGTTAGAGTACATTAAATTACATTTAATCATTTACATAACGTAACGTAACTCATTTGAAATGTAATGGGTGTGGAAGCTCAGGTCCGGCCCTCTCCAGGGGGAGAACATTTTAGGTGATGGACAGATAAATCACGGAAAAGAGGTGGAACTGTACTCCACTACTTTAATTCATTCATTCATCCATTATCTTCCGCTTTATCCTCTATTAGGGTTATGGGAGGGGGGGGTTTCCCATGCCCATCCAGGGGAGAATGTTTCGGGCGCTGGGCAGATAGACCCAGGACAGGACGCCAATCTATCGCTGGGCACACACTCACTCACACAGACACACTCTATATGGGGCAATTTGGAGAACTCCATTGACTTGATCCTTGTTTTTGGACTGTGGGAGGAAACCGGAGAACCTGGAGGAAACCCACGCGGACACGGGGAGAACATGGAAACTCCACCCAGATGGGGATTCGAACCGGGAATCCCTAGCGCTGAGAGGAGAACGTGCTAACCAC